>VDFB02344295.1:54976-277680 GCA_007258455.2 Sequoia sempervirens
CCCACTTTACCAACAGTTTATTTTTCACTTTTCTGTGTTTGCTTCTGAATCTTGGTTCTCAGCCTCTGTCAGACCCCCTGTTCGGCGCATTGTATCTGGTGACTGCGAACCCCGATCGACGTGCTGGATATCTTGTTGGAGAGTTGGATCGATTGCGAAGAGATCATATTAGAGCATCTCTAATGAATTCATCTGTTTAGCCCCTTGAAAACTTGGGCGCCCTTCTTCACCTGGGGCGCCCAAACTCACCAGACTTAGCCATTTTTATCTGTTTTTCAACTTCGAGTTCGAAACCTTCATTCTATACCTTTGACTTCAATCTGAATTTGTCGGAAGATGGCCAGTCGAATGATCTGACGAAGACAGGCGTGTCAAAGTCGGCTGAATACTGAAAAGATTGAGCATCCTCTTGAACCCTAATTACTGGTTTTGCCCCTTCAAAAAGCTAGGCGCCCTTCTTCACCAGGGGCACCCACTTTACTCAGACTTAGTCAAATTTTGATATTTTTCATTTTTCTGTGTTCTGACATTAGTTTGGATACCTCCGTTCAGCGCTGAATTCCGGATGAGTGAGTAATCTGATGACTACACCGTTGAATCCGTCGTGGAGCTGGCAGAGAACTGAACAGGTTTGACTGGAGGCATAAACCCTAATTTCGACATCTGATGCCCTAAAAAGATGGGCACCCTTTCTTACCTAGGGTGCCCAAGTCTGGCAGTGTTAGAAAATTTTCATCACTTTTCGTTTTCTTCCTCGTTCTTCGTGCATGTTCATCATTTCATCTTCTGTTGAATGCTTTGAACGTTAAATCTGACACATGGCAGCTGAATGACATCCATTAACGACCTCGGAGCTCCTGTTATGCTTCTGAAAAAGCAGAAAAGACCCACTAGGGAAAAACTGATCTTTTCGAGATTCTGACTGCACCAGCCTGATGTGGACATAATTTGAGCCAATCAAAATCAGTTTGGACCCTGACGGACCAACTTTCTATTTTTAGAAAGTTTTGCCAGTATCCATTTCCAAAGAAACCCAGAAAATGTTACTAATTTTAGAAAATTTCTAAAAATAGCAATTTTCCTAAAATTTAGAGATGAAAAACTAAGATCTGGGTTTTGTCGGTTAAGCTGCTCTGAGCAGACCCAGATCGTCAGATTTTGACAATTTCGCGTTTTAACCCCTCATGCAAGACATGCACACCCAAATTTTGACCTTTTTGACTATTTTAACAAGACTTTTACTCATTTCTTCAAAATGTCTAAGTGTAACAAAAATTTTAATTTTGGGGTACAACACACATCTTCAAATTGATGCTTAACACAAGTAATGTCATGAGATAAAATGTAGTAATGCTTTATCCTGCTCTTGATTGGAACAAAACCCCCACACATCTTTAAAAAGATGCTCAACACAAGTAGTGTCACAAGGTAGAAGGTGGTGATGCTGTCTTATGTGTTGAAAACTAAATTTGTGTCCTTCCCATGAACAACTCTATGGTAGCTAATTCTTCAACTTCTTGTGCTACAATGATTGCCTTGAAACATGCCACAACATAACCTGCTGCCATGAATAAACGTCCTTGCATTTGAAGGCCATTTTACAATGTCATGAAAGATATTACAAGCTAGTTGTTATTGCATCAATGTACATGAAGGCCATGAATTTTTATCGTGTTTACAATGAATTTGAAGAGAGTCCCATTCCTACAACTATCCACATGCTACAACTGTGATAAGAGTTTGTGCACAATACAATAATGAAAACCCATCACTGCTATACTTTTGCATGTCCTTGAGCTCATCTATGATAAGCAAGGTGCTTCCCTTTCTTACTCATAGAAGTGGAAATAGTTTCCTCTCCTTATCATATCAAACAAATGAGACATGTCACACAATACAATGTTTACATTGCCATGGAATGGAAATATGCTTTCTTACAACACCCAAAAAGATGTCATCGTGTTGCCCATGCTATACAATTAATGGAACTCTATATTCCTACAACAGCCATATATGCCTCATACTGCTGCCTATGCTCAACCAATGGAAGTATGCATGTTTTATAATACCCACAAACATGTCATTATGATGCACATGTTGCCAATTTCATGCTTCACCACACTTTACCCATACTTGCCCTGTGGAAATGTTGTCATTGATGTCAAGTACGTAAAGAAGACAATGTCATAGACAAACCGTCATTGATGTCAAAGTGAATAGATGAGATATTTGGATGGATTCATGGATGTCAAATGGATTGGCCAAAGGCCACTAATCATTACTTAAGCATGCTAACTGACCTCCTTATATTAGCATCCAAATGAAGGAGTATTTCATGTCTAAAAGTGTTCATCATTTATGGAAGGGGACGAACTCTATACTAGCCAACCATTATTGGTGCCCAAGACTAAGGCATGTATATATATTAATCACCTATAGTAAGGTGTGTGAAGATATCAACAATTGCAGCAATTATAATTAAATTGATATCAGAAATACAATAAAAGGAGCAACAGCAATATTGATTTTATGACGAGAAGCTATTAATATTTAAAGGAGAAAAGAAGTCAGCGATTGATATTCAGAAATATTAATAGTCATAAAGCAGCGATTTTTTAAGGATGATTCATATTATTTAAAAAAGGGCACATAAGGACAAAATCTAAATATGACAAAATAAAGAAAGGACAAAAAGAAGTAAAAGACGAAAGTCTTCAAAAGGCAGCGCTTCTATATTAGACAGCAGATTTATTTGTTAAAGCACAATTGCTTGTTAAATAATTAAATATGAGAAGGTATCGATTCATTTTGCTTTATGAAAAGGTGGCATTAGAAGACAAAGTCTAATAAGACAAAATTCTAATAAATAAAAAGGCAACGTTTCCATAGAAGGCTGCGATCTTTTTGTTTTGTGAATGAAACAAAAAGCATATAAGACAAAATCTTCTTATTTACAAATTTGAAGTGGGTATGATTTAAGAAATCTGAAGGAGTACGGTTTATGCAACTTCAGAATTATAAAAACAAAAACTAATTACTACATGAAGGTGTGCTATCCAGAAAGGAGACTTCAGATTTCCATTGAAAATTAAATTAAATCAAACGATTGGAATGATTTTAGTTATTATTAATAAGAGTTTCTGTTTGAAGAGGTGTAATTAAGTTTGAAATGGCATGAGTTTGCAAAAAGACACATCTGAAAAGATGTGATTAAGACATGAAGAGATAGATTTTTTTAAATGATGTGTTCTTTCATCGAAGGGTTGCAATTCTTGAGCAACTTATATATTTGATATCTAAATCAGATTTAAAGTGTGGTGTGTTGTGAGGTGTAGGACAAGAAAGAATTTATAATGAATTATTTCTGAGTATAAGGAGTGTGTATGTAGAAAATATAAGAGCAGATTTAAGGGCAGAATTTAATGAAGAATATTTCAGACTCATTCTGAAATATATATGCAGCCCATGAGTGGAGAATAATAGGGAGATCTGTGAGAGTTCATGGCAGGGTTATAGAGAGGAATAAACTACAAATTGAAGAGCAATTTAGAGAGGAAATTTATGAGAATATAGTGCCATGATTGTGATCAGTTTTGTAAAAAGAGACTCTGCATCATTTGGATCAGATTTGTAAAGGAAGAACATTGTGTGATTTGGATCAGATTTGTGAAGGAATATATCTCTTGAAGAATGTTGGATCAAATTTGAATGCATTGGATCAGATTTGTGAAGGAGAATCATAGCAGATTTGGTGCAAGTTGAAGAGACATAATTGAGCAGATTTATGAAGACTCTATGGGCATATTTGTAAAGACTACATGATCCAGATTTGATAAGGGATATAGACAGTTTAGATAAAGGTGATATAAATATTTGATGAATGCAAACTTGACAAAGAACATGCAGATTTGAAAGAAGTATAAGCAGATCTAAAAGGAATACATATGGAAGTGATTGTATCAATTTATTAAAGCAGCATTGTATGAAGAATTGAAAAAGAAGATATATGAAGATATTTGGAGATCATTCAAGGAAGATAAATCAAGAGGAAGAGTGGTATTGAAGAGGAGATCTTAATTGTCCATCATCCGTTGAAGAAGCAACATTGAAGGTGGAACATTATTCTTGAAGTTATTATTTTTTGCTAAGTCGGTGCTTGGCAAGTGGGGGTTGGTGCCTCCAGTAGGTTGGTGCCTACGAACTTTAGGAGTTAGTGCTCCTTGTAGGTTGGTGCTTACTAAATCAGATTTAGGAGTTGGTGCTCCTTGTGGGTTGGTGCCTACTAAATTGTGAAAGTTGGTGATTCAAGTAGTTCCTACATCCACTATAAAACTTATATAATTTATAAAGTACATTATTTAAAGTTGATAAAAGTTGAGAGGGCAAAAATTTGTTAATATACTGATTCACCCCTTCCTCCCCCCCTCTCAGTATATTTTTGTGCTCTTCATGCCCATGCAAGTGGAAAGAAACTGCACATTTGCAACAATATTTGCCAAACAAATACATTTGTGCAACTTTAAAGAATGTTTTCCTACAAGCTGTCCAGGTTGTGCATTTTGTGTATACTGCTATAAGACAAAACCCTCATGCAACATGCATTACACTACTCTTCCTTTCTTTCAAACAAGTGGATATGCAATTTTCTAATAATTTACAAGAAATTTGATAGCTGAATTTACCCATTACCTCAATACATTTTCTTCTTGCTTGTCGTTGTTTGTTTTCCAAATATATTTGTTTTAGCATGCTTTCTCTTAGTGAGTGCGTCATACTCCTTGATTGCTCTACAACAAGTGGATGCACAAATCAATGCAATGAAATGAATGTGAAGGCCGAAATAGAATGACTACCCCTTCCATTCTTCCTTTTCTTTGTCCCTCCTTGACCTCCGAGTGGTCATGCTTCTCATACTCACCCATTAGTGAGTAAAACATACTCCTTGCTCTAAGTGAAGTTAGCAACTTGAACACAACTCAATCGATGGAAAAAACTTGGAGTGCTAATCAAATTTCCTATACAAATGAAGGTAACTCGCCCTTATCTCCTTTGCAAATCAACAAAATGTTCTATCCAAGTATAAAATGGCATACCCTTACCATTATATGGTGGTGTCGACTCATTTGAGAGTTGTTCTTTCTATTGACTTAGTCCTTTGGTGTGCTTCTCTTCCTCTTGTGGCTGTTCACTCTTGCTTTTGCCATTCTTTGGCTGAAGCTCGAGATCAAGCTTCCAAATCATCTCGATTACCTCCAACATTGCAATGAGAGCAACAGTTATTAGCTTTGCACATATTCAATCAACTTGTTTGTTACCTTCTTCGAGTGTGTCTTGACCTTCCACTTCCCTTTGCCTTGGAGAGAGATTTTTTCCCATCCTTGTTGTGAAACGTATGCTCCTTGATGGTGTCTTCTTTGCACATCATTCTACAATGGTTACTTCCACAACTAGTGCAATGTAATGTCCCCTTCTCAAGCGTAAGCTGCTGGTGACCCTAGCCTATTTTCCTAAGTTTTTCCCTCCAGCTATTGGGTGTTGGTAAAGAGAAAATAAGTTAAATAATTAAATTAAGCTGTCAAAAAGGGTACCTTTGATTTTAATTAACAGCTTACATTTAATTATTTAAAAAGGTATTTTAAGAGTGCAAATAAAGTGTCACTAGGCTCAAGGAGTTGAAAAGTGGTCATAAGACAAATATTGTTTATTATGAAAAAAAAAAAAAATTGAAAAAAACAACAAAAGCAAAGTGTTTTTTTTAAAACAAAAAAAACAAAAAGTTTTTTTTCAAAAGTAACAAAGTAAAAAAAAATTTTTGAAAAACAGCAAAAAAGGAAAAAAAAGCAAAAAAAAATATCATTTTCAAAAGAGCAATGAAAAGCAAAAAGTTTTTTTCAAAAACAACAAAAAAGCAAAAATGCATTTTTTCCAAAATATAGTTTTGAAAAGGTTATAAAAAAAGGTTGGGTCTTCAAAAGAAGGGCTACTATGGAATTTTCATTGTTTGCTTTGTAATAGATCCTTGGATGGCATTGATGCAACTTTGTTAGCACTCATTATCAACCAATTTGGCTAGAGTGATTCTATGATTGTTTTAAATTGTAAGTTGGTCGGCTTGCCAACAACACTTTTCAATTATCTTTCCTTTGTCCTCATTCTTACTCCATATGCTCTCACCTTGCCCATTCTGAGAATTGGGTGATCAGAAAGATTAGAATTGAGTTGATTGCAAAAAAAATATTGGGATTTGAACTAATGCCTTGCAAGGGTTATTACATACAAGGAATTAAAAACCTACATTCTTGTGCAACATGTCCTTTCTTTTTGCAAATGAGACAAAAGATGGAATCTTTACCTTGTTTACCCACATGCTCTTTTACCTTCTTCTTGGGCTTAGCTAGTGGTGAAGTGGAGTGGAAGCTGTCCATTTCTTCTTTCCTTCTTTTCAAGTGTCATTCTTTGCTTCTCCCTTCTTTGAAGACTCTTCTTTGTCTTGTAGAAGTAGAGTTTTTCTCCTACCTCCTGTGTCCTCTAGCTTAAATTGTTTCTCGTGTTTTGGAGACAACAAATAATCATTTTGAGGTTTTACAAACACAATATTAGAGGAATTTTTACCTCACATGAGTTGTCCTTGACTTGTGCATGGTCTATACCTCTCCTTTCAGCATTCATCGATTTTCATGCTCCCATATCTTATAACACTTGTACAAAATACTAGATGTAGGTAATAAAATATAAATGTAATAATAATATTTTATTTTATTATTACTTAAATACAATAGAATTTTAACAGTCATTTGAAGACGAACTGAATAGTTATCTCACATTAATAAATGCATACTTTGCAACACATTTTGGAGTTAATGAGAATTGGCTTTCATTCTTTCATTTTCAAATTCACTTGCAGTCCATTTCCTAGCCTGGCATTGGTATCAGAGCTATGGCAAAATATCAGTTACGGAACTTCCTTAATTCTCCAATTCTTGCTATTTGAAACCCCCACCCCTGCATTCATTCAATTGAACATTCCTCCCAATTTTCCTTGTTTGTTCTCCTTATCTCCATTGATTTGTTAGAGAATAAATATCAACATAAGACTCCAATCTAGCAGCCAAAAGATTGAATAAAAATAAAAAATAAAACCTCAAGCGGTGTCAAAGGAAGAAGAAGAGGGCCAACTGTAAACAATAATTTTGTACCTGGCTGTGAGAAATGTAATCAACAAAGTTGCAGCATTTGAAGTGATCACAGTCTAACAAAGTAATCAAATCTTTGAAGGTGCATTTTCTTCATTTTTCCTGAATTTTTCTGTGTTTAAAATTAATGGCTTTCTCCCACCAATTCCAAAATCACATAAGTTGAATTGACGCCTTTGAAAGAGATGGAAGTAGAATAGTCCCCTCCAATAAATCTGCAATTTGTTTTTAAAGTCATGTGAAAGAATAGTTAAAATGCACTCATAGCATCCACAGTTCATACAATTTAACCGGGAAAGAAACTTGACTAGAATGGTCTAGACATGTTGAAAATACTCTCTTTTTTCAATTATTTAAGGTGTGGTATTTGGGATGGAAATTAACAACCTTCTGAACCTCAAGACTCAAAACTAATACCAATCTAAAGATATAAAAAAAAAAGAAGCAAAAGTCTTTGCCTTGATAAGAGCCTATGTTGGTGAAGAAATATTCCATCACATACAAGGATGTAACTCATCACGGGAGGCATTTAAAAAATTCAAAGATTTGCATGATTCCCATTCAGAAGTACAATTTATACTATTGCAGTTAAAATTGTTTAATCTTGAATTGAAAAATGGTGATGTATTGACCCTGGCTTCTAAAATTTGGGCAATCAAACATGATGTTGATGCTAATGGTGGAAAAATTGATGTATCTATGACGACCTTTATAAAACCTCTTCTCACATTTTCAATCCATTTGAAGTCATTAAAAGCAAGTAAATCAACTAAAGTCACTCACTTTTCATCAATTGGTTAACTAGTTGGTTGAAAGAGAAAAAAAAATTACAATAAAAACTGACAAGGAGAAAAGATTTTGCTATCTCCATCAAAAAAGGCAACTTATTGCCCAAGCAATACCTTTTGAAGAAGAATTGCAAAAAAGCAGAAATTAAGTAAGCAATAGAGGACGAGGCAAAAATCATAAACAAAATATGTTATGCAAAAGATGTGGTAGAAAGGGAGTCATAAGGCTCACAAATATAGAAAAACACGGGAAAAGATTGAGGCATATCAATAACAAATGGTGGCTAAAAAAGGAATAAAGAAAGTTCATGATTCAGATTCAATTCAATTTGCTTGCTATCACCACAACAATATCTTGCAAGATGATTCAAATTCAATGCAGTTTACTAGCTATCACCATGATGATACCTTGCAGGTTGATTGTGTTCTTTCCACATCAAATGATGTCAATTGTACCTCAATGAAACAAATCTAGTACGATGCTTGGGTTATAGCTACTAGAGCCACACAACACAATTTACTAAAAGGACTTCTTTGAGGAGTTTTATGAAGGAAATTGTGGATTGAGATTTCTAGTAGATAAAACAAGTCTGCAACAAGAAGGAAAAGGAACTATCTGAATCAAGCTACCAAATCTTCCACATTTCAGTCTTCAAAATTGCTATACCCTCCTCAATTGAAAAGATACTTCTTTCCCCTGATGCTCATTCAACAATAAGGCCACTCCATTTTGCTAGATGATGGAGAGGTAATAATCAAATGGAAAAATGATAATCCAGCCACTACTAGCATTTTATTTTGTCCTTTTTAGAACAACTCAAACCAGAATAGTGTGTGAGGAAATCCTCTTTTAAATTCACAAGGGAAGCTCTCTCATTTAATCAACTACTAAAATCCTGTGTAGCCAGTTCGCCTGGTTCTGGGCTCGGTCCTGGTCCGGGTTTGCACTGGGTCCAGGTCCTGGTCCGGTCCCTCTGTGGGTTCGACCAGGGTCCTTGCATTTGAGCCTTGGTTTGCCAGTGAAGAACTCGGGCGAACCCGAGCAGAAACCGGGCGAACCCAAAGCGAACCCGAGGAGAACCCACGCATCTGGGCGGCAAAAAAGCGTTTTTTTCTGTATTTTTTTAATATTTCCTTCACTTTGACTTTGACCCACGCCCATGGGAACCCTAAAAGTGACCTCTAAAACAAATTAAACACCTAAACTACCTCATTTTCATTCTTTTGTTTTGCAAAGAAGCATTTTCATTCCAAGAGGCTGAGTTCTTATTTTAACTTGTTGGATTGACAAAAGGAGTTGAATATTGATTGTTGAAGCTTCTACAAACGATTGCATTGCCATTCCTACAGATTTGCAAGTGTTCATTGGCTGCCACAAAGATTGTTGATGATTATTTTTGCAAAGAGGTAAGTTTTTCTCATTTTTTTTGAGTTTTTTCATTCTTTTTTTTGTTTTACAAACAGAAACTTTGTTTTGCTACTTTTTTTTCTGTTCTTCTATGAATGTATACATTGTGCAAGATTCAAAAGAGCTAGGTTTTAATTTTTAAAAAATTATTATATTTTGTTTTCATTCAAATTTTGAATGTGTTGTTTGCAAAACAAATTGCCATAGGAATCACAATGTCAATGGGTTCTACCTCCGGCTCCGTAGCTAAACCAAACCCAAAGTTCAAAACAAGTGCAAATTCTCCTCTATGGCAGTATGTTGAAATGATAAGACAGATTCCAGGTGGTGGTGGTTATGTTTGGAAATGCAGTGGGTGTGAAGTTACATATTCTAGTTCATACCATAGGGTGAAAGCACATTTGTGTGGCATAATTGGAAAAGGCATCTCACCTTGCCCTGGAAAGAAAGATGCCCCTATTCAACTTGAGACAATTGCAAAATACATTATGGAGCAAGAAGCAGCAGATCAACGGGAAGCCCAAAAAGGAAATCACCCTTTGTTAAAAAAAAAATCAAAGGGAATGCAGCCCCCATCTAATCCCAATCCCAATATTGTGGTAGAAGACCTCCCATTTATGGCCATTCCAAATCTTCAAGCTCAAAGTGCACAACCTTTTGCAAACAAGAGAGCAAAGGGACCTTTGGAAGTTGCATTTCAAAATGAGAGTAGAGCCCTTGCCGACCAATGTGTAGCAAGATGCATATATGCCAATGGACTATCTTTTAATATTGTTCGTTCTCCATATTGGAAAGAGATGTTGAGAGCGGTTAATGAAGCTCCAAAAGGGTACAAGGGCCCGGGTTATGAGAAGGTGCGTAGCACTTTATTGGAAAAGGAGGTTGAGTTGGTTGAAGATGCATTGAAGCCAATAAGAGATTCATGGGTTGAGACAGGTGTGTCCATTGTTTCAGATGGTTGGAAGGACTCAAAAAATCGGCCTTTGATCAATGTCATAGCGGTGTCCCCTAAAGGGGCAATGTGTTTGAAAGCCGTGGATTGTGAGGGGCAAGTAAAAGATGGGCAATTTATTGCTAATATTCTTATTGCAGCCATTGAGCAAGCGGGAGCCCGCAACGTTGTTCAAGTTGTAACGGACAACGCAAAGAATTGTAGAGCTGTAGGGTTGTTGGTTGAGGAAAGATATTCACATATCTTTTGGACACCTTATGCGGTCCATTCACTCAATCTTATGCTGCAAAAGATTGGGAATAAAATTGAATGGATCAAACAATTGTATACTGAGGCTGAGGACATTTAGATGTTCATCACCAACCACCACTTGTCTCAAGGGATCTTTAGAACATTTTCAAAATTGGAGCTATTGAAGGTAAGAGAAGTAATATTTACATTTGTCATTTTCTGATTTTCATAATTTGATTGTTCAATCTAATTTAAATTCTTCTTTAAAGTTTATTTTTAAATATTAATTATTTTTTTTTAATTTGCAATAGGTTGCAGAAACCCGCTTTGCCTCTAATACAATCGTCTTGAGACGACTTGTGAAATTTAGGCAAGCACTTTCTAGCATGGTAATTAGCACCAATTGGTCTATATGGAGGCAAAGCAGCACTGAAAGAGCAACAAGAATTAAGAGCATGATATTAGATGACTCATGGTGGGATCGTGTGGAGTATCTCCTTAGCTTCACCGAGCCCATTTTGAGTATGATTCGCTATACTAACATGGACAAGCCATGCATTGGACAAATATATGATGGTATAGACTCAATGCTTGAGAAGATCAAGTACACCATAAATGCAAGAGAGCAAGACCCTGAAGAGACTTTCTTCAAACAAGTGCAAACAATTGTTGAAGAAAGATGGAACAAAATGACAACTCCATTACACCTTCTTGCCTTTGCATTGACTCCAAAATACTACAGCTCTCAGGTTCTTTCACAACCAGGAAGGCTTCCTCCATATAGAGATTTAGAAGTGGTTGAAGGGTACAAGGCAGCATTTGTGAGACTCTTCCCTGATCGAGATTTGCGGAGTGTAGTCACGGATGAGTTCACTAATTTTGTGCACTCAAATCATCTAGATGTTGATGCCTCCCGTGATAGGTTCTTAAAGGATGTTCATTCTTGGTGGTACTTCCATGGACAATACTTCCAAAATTTGCAGCCCCTTGCAATCAAAATTTTATCACAAGTAAGTTTAATAAATTTTTATATTTTAGTTTTAAAAGTTTCATAATTCCATTTATAATTTTTTAATTGTTTACTTTGTCTTCATAGGTTGCTAGTTCATCCGCATCTGAGAGGAATTGGAGCATATATTCTTTCATCCACTCAGTAAAGCGCAATAAATTGCTGTCAAAAAAAGTGGAGAACTTAGTATATGTGCATTCCAACTTGCGTCTCCTTTCACACAAACAACCTAACTACAAGGAAGGGGAGACGAAGTTGTGGGATATAGTGCTAGAGGATACTGACTTGGATGCTTGCAGTTCCCAACATATTGCATATGAGGATGAGGATATCCAACAGGAGCATGGGCACAATAGTAGTGCTAGTGATGGTGCCATTGGCACTACTTGTGATTCATCTAGTCTTCCTACTTCATCTAATATCAATGTTGACATTGATATGGATGATCTAGAGAATCCATATGATGATTAAAACTTTAAAAGTGTTGTAATATTGAACTTGAAGTTTGAACAATGAATATTTATCATGCATGTTTTAAATGACATTCAAGTTTATGGTGGTTTTGTTGTTTATATGATGTTATCAGTTATGTGATATTCTAATCCTAATTCATGCTTCTAGGCTGCATATATATATATATATACATATTTTGTAATTTGTACTAACGAACCCAAGACGAACCGAACCCACCCCCCAAAAAATTTTGCCGAACCGGCGAACCGAACCTGCAAACCCAAACCCGAACCCGAACTGGCTACTTAGCTAAAATCTAAGCAATAAACAAGTCTACTACTTATGCACACTATACGATTTTATCCTATGGGGTGTTGTATGAAAATAAAATATTGAAAGCAAACTAGACCTATCATTTTTATTACGAAAGTTGGAGCACAAGACTTGAAAAGTTTTTATCTCACCACAAGAGTTTTTGTTATGCAACTAAACAAAAATAGGAATACCAACAAATTCATATTAACAGCAAGATTGATTAAACATGAGAAACATTCTACTTACAATATGAAACACGATGTGAAATTGGAGGCAACAATTCCTCACAAGCATACAAAGCTACTTATAAGAAAAAGAAAATAAGTGCCACATAAAGTTGAACACAAATCTTCTTATTATCGTCTTATCAAATCTTACACCAAAACACAATAATCTAACTTCAAAGTTTGAATGAAAACTTCTATAGCATAATTCTTGCATAACTCTCATTAAAATCTATGTGCTCAAGGCACTTATTTATAGACTCATCAAAAGCAGATTTTAGGGATCAATAATAATAAAATTATCTCAATAAAGCCCCGCTTTAATGCAACCCTATCTCTATCCATTGCAAAGAGGAAATAAACACCTCAAATAGCCTAAAATAGGTTGATTCCTACTTTAAATCTGCTTTCACCTTAATATAATCCTATGAGTTTGAGATTGTGCCATCTTTTGAATGATTGTTGCTTTTAAATTCTTAGGCATTGAAGTTGAATGCTAGTAGACTATATTTAAAGTGGTAGAACTTTGAGGTTATGGTGCCACCTAAATGCATGACACATAAGTGACCTTCCCTTTGGCACTATTCCATCATATGTTTGCCACTTTTGGCACTATTTTGTGTTGGCCACACCACTCAAAATGTTCAACATTTGTGTTTATTTTATAACCTTCTCTACTAGGCATGATTTCATAACATGTTTGCCACTTAACCTCTAGGTAGAATTCATTGGTGGCCTTGCCACATGATAAGTGCATCCTTCCTTGTGTCTTTCAAACATTTCACTTATGGCACAATTTTTTCTCATCATTGCTAACCATTGTCACACTTTTTTGATGGTTATGCCAAGTAAAAAATGTGATTTCAATTTGTCTTGACCTTTCTTGAAGCTGGCACAATTTCCTTAGACAGATTCCACCTCCTTGTCATGGTTTCCTAATGGCACAGTCAGCTAGTTTTAGCACCACAATTGGGTATCTTTCATGTCCTTTACTCGAGCATAAATCACTTAAAGTTTCACCACTTACTGGTCATGCTTTTACCTTGGTCTGCCACTCCTATTTAGCACCCAACTTTGACATTCTTTCCCTCGCACTTTACTCCACTACTACCACCCTTATGTCACCATTTTGAATTGGCTTCACCACTTAAAAAGTGCAATATCTCCTGCTTAGTCTTTACTTTTCTCCTTGCCAGGGATTTACAAGGTAATGCCACTTTGTTGATTATTTCCTTTTACTTTGTTAGCAAATGCCTATATCAAGTGCCTTTGATCAATTTCTTTGTGTTCTGAATTTTTCATCATTTTTCCTTGTGCAAGGCTGGTAAAAATGCTTCACTCATTCTAGCTTCATCATTGTCTCCTCCATTGTTTCATAGCTTAGATCTTCATTTTCCTTGCAAAGTTGCTAGTAAACAAGATCTTGACAAGATAAACTTTAGGAAAACTACTAGAAGAACAAAAGTTGATTTGTACCTAATGCAGATTCTAAGACTAACTAACAACTGAATGGCAAAAAGAGGCATGAAAATTGAGTTTCATAGGGTACTAACAACCATCATGACTGGTTTTGAGGAAGAAATTTTCTTCTTCTTTTTTTTTTTTAGTTCTTTTGAGGGGATTGTTTTTTTGTTTCTAGTTCTTTTGAGGGTTCTATTAGGTTTAGGTGTTGCTTGGGGGGGCGGAGGCGGGGACCATCCCATCCCTTTTTTTAATTAAAGTGTTTTTATTTAAAAACTTTTGAAATGTTGTTGGGTCGGAGGCGGTCAAGGTAAGCCTGGACGTCCACTAGCCATCTCAAGGACATCTAGCCATCCCCTAACATCCCCTTGAAAAAACTATGGCTTCCCTAGGACATTTCCTTTCTTTTTTGCACGGGGAATGAGGGGGAGACGTTTCCAACATGTCCCCAAAACATCCTCTATAGGGGATGGGAGCAAATTGGGCAAGGGACACATCGCCAAGGAGCACTAAGATAATGTCATGATCATAGCCTAATAATCTTGTGACCCACTATTAATGTTCTAGAGAGAAGATGTTCTAAGAAGTACTTGAGGTTATGATGATATGTTTTGGTATAAAAATGTCTTCCCACAAGATATGGCTTCCATGTACTAACAGCATGAAGAATGACTAGCATCTCCTTCTCATAAGTTGAATTGGCATGATTTTTCCCAACAAATGCCCTACTAGTAAATCCTAGTGGTCGCTCTTCCTACATGATATGGCTCCAATGCCAACTCGAAACATCACTTTCAATGTTAAACAATTTGGGAAAGTTTGACAAAGTATGGCACAATGCACGTCTCATGCTTGAGGAAATCAAAAGCTTTCTTTGTTGCTTCTACCCTCGAGAATAGTTTTACATGATGGTCAATGGAACAATAGTTTTACTGTAGTCCTTAACTAATTTCCTATAATAGCTAGTGAGACCTAAGAATACCCCAAAGACGTTTGAGAGTTTTGGGTTTGGGCCAATTCTTCGTATCTTCATTTTCTTTAGGGTCAACCTTAGCTCCTTTTGTTGATAGAATATGCCCTAGATATTTTATCTCTATTTGGCCAAACAAACACTTTTAATGCTTGGCACATAACTGGTTTGTTGAAAGAAATTGGAGGGTTTGATCAAGGTGAAGGAGGCATTCTCCCCATGTCTTTTTGTAGATGAGGTCCTAAGGATGTTATCAAAAAATAATAGGATAAACTTCCTAAGAAATGGCCAAAAAATCTGGTTCATCAAGCTTTGGAAGTAGAAGGGGTGGTGGGTCTAGCTTGATTGGCTAAAAACATCCTGTTGCAGGCAAGAGGTCACGAGGTCTAGTCTCCCCACCACCCCCGTGGTACTGGAGGACATGTCGCACCAACATCACCGGTCACGTGAAAAAAGTTTACCAGGCGCACTGCAGTTTATAGGGGGACGGATACCTGACCGATTCCTACAATCTAAAAAAAAAAGCTTTAGAAGTAGATGGGGCATTACTAAGTTAAAATTTGTAGTGACCCTCGCAAATTTAGAAGGTGGTCTTGAGAATATCATCTTTGTGCAAGCACATCTAGTGATATCCAAATCACAAAACTAGTTTGGAAAAGAAGCAAGCCCCATGCAATTCATCAAGCAACTTATCAATCACAAGGATTAGGAACTTATCCTTGATCCTGATTTTGTTTAATTATTTAACATCTACACAGAAAGGCCATTAACCATCCTTTTTCTTTGGAGTACTGGGGAAGAGTATGGGCTAACACTAGGTTGAAGAACCCCTACCTACAGTACTTCTTGCACTATCTATTCAATCTTGGTCTTCTACACAAACAAATAGTATAGCCAAATATTTGGTGGCATACTACCTAGAATCAACTAAATTGCATGATGGGAACCTTATGGAGGTAGTCCCTATGGCTCCTTGAATACTAAGTCATGTTTGGCTAGAAGTTCATGCAAATCTAATAGTTGATTCAAGGCTACTAATTATGTGAGTTTCCCAACACAAAGTTAGGTTACAACCCCATAAGACCCCTTTTAACAATAACTTCCCCAAATGATGGGAGCTAATTAGATTTGTGGGACCTTCTTTTAGCCCAATGAGAGTGTATTTGTTATCACTGGCTGTAAATACATCCACATTTATAATATATCCCACAAGATGAGTCCACATGTGTGTAGTCATTGTGCTCCCAAAACCATATCATATGAAAGGACAGAAATCAGATTTCAAATTGTGGTCACCCACTAAAATTTTGTCCTACATTTCTCCTTGCATGTCAATGTTCCCCCATTAGCTAGCATGACCTCAAAACTGGAACATAGATATGTGTGATGATATGCTTGTTTAGCTACTCAAGGGTCCAAGAAATTATGAGTGTTGCCTAAATCAATGAGGATGGTCAAAGGTTGCTTTTTGAGTTACCCCTTAACCTTCATCATCTAGGAAGTGGTTTTTCTAGCCAAGGCATGCATCAAAATCTCTAGGCCAAGATCATCATTTGGTCCTAGATCTTCGTCTTCTTCCTTAATCATGTCACCTTTGGTTGCTCCAATTCTTCAAAGGTGGTCCTAGATCTTCGTCTTCTTCCTTAATCAAGTCACCTTTGGTTGCTCCAATTCTTCAAAGGTAGGGAGTAAGAATCTACATCCAATAGATACATTTTTTATTCCACACATTTGTGATCTATGGAGTACTTTTCATCACAATTGAATCATAACCCCTTATCACAATGAGCTTTCATCTAGGCATCACTTAAGTGTTTAACCGTTGTCCCTCATGTGGTTGGGGTTATTGGGACCGAGCAAACAATGGACTTCAAAATTGCAAAGGTCTAAATGTATGATGTTGAGTGGAAAATTTTTCTTCAATCAACCTGGCTAAGTCAATGACTTCTATCATGTCTTTGGGATTAAACATCTTTACTTCAGACAAAATGCCCTCCTTTAAGCCACTAATGAAACAACTTCTGAAAAAAAAACATCATTGAGTCCTATTCTATTGGACAATCATTCAAACTATGTATAGTACTCATGGACAAAACCAATCTGTCGTGGCTTGGTTAGAGCTGCAATAAAATTATAAATACTTGTTAGAATTATGTGTTGTACACCTTGCAAATCTAGGTAACATTGTATTTATTTAATATTTGTAAAGTGCTGTAAATATGGGGTCACATGGAAGAGGGCATTCGCCTTGGTAGGAATCTCAAAATTCCTTGGATGACACACTATGCCACTTAGTATTCGTATCATGACATGTATAAAAACATCTATGTCATTGTAAGATGCACAAGAGCATCTACGTCATTGTAAGATGTGTAAGGGCATCTAAGACATTAGTAGAGTATAGTATAGGTAGATATACACAAGACTATGTAGGAAATGGAAGAGACCTTTGACCAATAATGATGGTATGCGTAAGAGCTCTTGCAAGAGGTTTGAATGGACCAAATTGGAGCAGCCAAGTTTGGTGATTGGAATATTGACATTAGGAGTTTATATTCTTGAAAGGTGGGACTCATCATAAGGAGTGTTTGAATTTGAGGAAACCAATTTGGGTGCCCAAATTGGGTCCTTTAGTTTGTTGATGTTTAGCAGCTTTGGGCTTCATACTTCCTTATTTATTTGTGATTATTTAATGTGAAGAGGCGCTTCACATGGCAACATTTTAATTGTTATCTTGGCCAACATTCCTTGTAACTTGCATTTTATTAATTGTAATTATATTTTTATGATGGCCGACCTTGCATGAAGAGGTGCGACCTTTCTCTCCCAAATTGTATAAATACAAGTTCATTCCATCCATTCAATCATCAAGCAAGCAAATTCGAAGTCTCTTCTCTTCTCTCAAGTGCGAATTACCAAGACCAAATTGCAAATTCATCAAGTGCAGATTGTGAAGTCATCAAGAGCAGATTGCGAACTCTTCAAGAGCAGATTTGAATTGTAAGGAAGTTCAGATTATTTGTCTATCATTGCATCTTGTGAAGGTGCTGATTATTGGCCTTGAGATTGGCCTCATTGTAGAGAGACTTGTTGCCATTATTTTTATATAATAGAGAGATCTTTCTTGCTGGGTTTTTCTCCCTCAAGAGGAGGGTTTTCCCAGGGTATTTTCTGTGTCATTGTGTTGATTTTGAATTAATTTTCTGTGCATTACATCTGATCATAAAACTAACATGGTATCAGAGCGGGTGTGAAGAAGATCGTGATCAGATTTCTTATTACAGTGATACTCTTTATTCTCTTATTTTTGTCTATCACTATCTCTTCATCAAGATGGTGAACGGTCTTAAGATCGAGGATAGACTCGAGGGAGCATCAAATTTCACTTCATGGAGATTCAGAATTATGCTCACCTTGGAAGAGAATGATTTGGCTGAGTTTGTGGAGACCAAAGTCCTTGAGCCTACGAATGAGGAAGAAAAGGTTCAGTGGAGGAAGAAAGATATCAAGGCAAAGAAGATGTTAGTTGATTCCGTAAAGGATCATATCGTTCTGATTGTCTCCAAGTTGAAGACGGCAAGAGAGATGTTCAAAACCTTGGAGGAGATGTACGAAATCAACAACACTAGTTGGGCACTTGCACTGAAGCAACAACTCCATCATGTGAAGATGGCGAAAGGAGAAACAGTTATTGCTTACTTCATGAGGATTTCGGAATTGAGAGATCAGCTCTATACAATTGGTCATGTGGTTGATGACAAAGACTTGACCATGCTTGCTCTTAATGGTCTTCCTACATCTTGGGAGTCCCATATTCAAGGAATCAGTGCAAGATCGAAACTTCCTAAGTTTGATCGGTTGAGGGCAGATTGCATTCAAGAGGAGTCTAGGTTGGTTGCTAGAGGCATTGGTCAAAGTTCAACTAATGAAGACATTCATGTCCTCGCCTCTCAATCTTCAAAGAAGAAAGGGAAAGATGGGAAGAAAGGACACTTCAAGAGGAATCGAGATAAAGGAGTTGATGATGCTCCTACATTCAAGAAGAAGAGGGACCTATCCAAAGTCCAATGCTTTAGATGTGATAAGTATGGTCACTTTGCTAAGCATTGTCCAACCAGGCCTAAGCAGCAAGCCACCATTGCAAATGTTGATGAAGGTTCTCCACAGAAGGACTCAAGTGAATACTTGTTCTATTCGACATTGTCAAGCAATGTACCTACCGACACCAACACCTGGTTGATTAATAGTGGTGCCTCTCACCACATCACCAGATTTAGGGAGCATTTATCAAATTTGGTGGAGAGAGACTCTAGTGAACAAGTTATTATTGGAGATGATGCTAGCTACTCAATGAAAGGAATTGGAACCTCCACTCTCCACTTGAATTCTAGCATCTCCCTACAGTTGTGTGATGTTCTATATGTTCCAGGCATCGAGCGTAATCTTGTTTCCATTTCAGCCTTGGAAGACAAAGGATACCAAGTTGCCTTCTCTAAAGGAAAAGTTCTTGTGTGGATGAAGACTTCCAACTTCAAGACTGCTCGAGTGATCGGAGTTAGACATGAGAGCCTCTATAGGCTATGCACTCGTCCACTTCAGGCATTAGTACATGATTCTTCAAGCTTGTGTGATCTTTGGCATCAAAGATTGGCTCACCTTCACTTCCGAGCCCTACCTATCATGGAGAAGATGGTCACGGGCCTTCCAAGTTCAACCAGGAGCATGAAGGTAATTGCAAAGGCTGTGCAATGGGTAAGAATACAAAAGCTCCATTTCATAGTAGAGAAAATAGATCCAAATATATTCTAGATCTCATTCATTCTGATTTATGTGGTCTAATGTTTGTTGCTTCTTCAAGTGGTTTCTTGTATTACATTCTTTTTATTGATGACTACTCTAGAAAGACTTGGATTTATTTCTTGAAATATAAAGAATCTGAGGAGGTATTAGAAAGGTTCAAGGAATTTAAAGCTCAGGTGGAGAATTTGTCCGGGAAGAGGATCAAAGTCTTGAGAACCGATAATGGAGGAGAATACACTTCCGACAACTTTTGAAACTATTGCATTGAAGCTGGGATTAAGAGGGAGTTCAGTGTCCCTTATAATCCTCAACAGAATGGTGTTGCAGAGAGGAAGAATAGATCGATCGTGGAAGCAGCAAAAGGCATGATTCATGATCAGGATCTGCAAACCTTCTTGTGGGCAGAAGCATCTAGGACAACAGTCTATGTTCAGAATAGAAGTCCTCACCGAATCCTAGAGAATATGACTCCCGAAGAAGCCTTCACTGGGAAGAAGCCAGAGGTGAGTCATTTGAGGATCTTTGGATGTCCAGTCTATGTTCATATTCCGAAGGAAAAGAGAACAAAGTTGGAGCCTTCTGGAAAGAAGGGAATATTTGTGGGTTACAGTGAGACATCAAAAGCCTACAGAATATACATTCCAGGTCAAAAGTTGATCGAGATCAGTAGAGATGTCACCTTTGAGGAAGATGTTGCATTTAGGAGATCCAAGGGTACTCATATGGAGATTGATAATGAAGAGTCTCCTCAGGATATGGAAGTTGACCATACTCCTGAGATTCAGAGGGAGACTTCAGAACCAAAGGAAGAGGATGATCCAGTTGAGCCTTTGGAACCTACTGATGGGCCTTCCGATATTGTGATTGGGAGAAAAATACCTCTCTGGGCTAGGCAAACAATGCAGGAGGCAGAAAGGTTTGGAGCTCCAAGAGGTACCTTTAGAGAAAGTAAGAGACCACATAAGTTCTCCAATTATGTTGCTTTGATGAGTCAGATTATTGAGGCCGAGCCTTCCAATGTTGAGGAAGCTTCTAGTCAACAGGTTTGGAGAGATGCTATGACAGAGGAGTATCAGTCAATTCTCAAGAATGATGTTTGGGACATAGTTCCTAGACCCTAAGGAAAATCTGTGGTATCTTCAAAATGGCTCTTCAAGATCAAGCATGCGGCATTGAGAAGTACAAGGCAAGATTCGTGGCTAGAGGGTTTTCACAAAAAGAGGGAGTTGACTATGAAGAAACATTTGCTCCTGTTGCTTGCTATACTTCTGTCAAAACCATCATTGCCATTGTTGCATCCAGAGGATGGAAGATTCATCAAATGGATGTGAAGACAGCTTTTCTGAATGGCGTAATTGAGGAAGAAATTTATATTGAGCAACCTGATGGATTTGAGGTACATGGGAAGGAGTCTCATGTTTGCAAGCTGAAGAAGGCCTTGTATGGTCTTAAGCAAGCACCTCGTGCATGGTACAAAAGGATTGATTGTTACCTGTCAAGCTTGGGCTTCCTCAAGAATGATGCTAACTCAAATCTATATTTCAAGGTAATTAATGGTGAAGCATTGATTTTGGTTCTGTATGTTGATGATTTAATTCTTACTGGAGAAGAACACCTCATTCTCAAATGCAAGAAGGAGTTGGCTTTTGAGTTTGAAATGAAGGACCTTGGGCTCATGTATTACTTCCTTGCCTTAGAAGTTTGGCAGAAGCCAAATGAGATGATTCTAAGTCAAGGGAAGTACACCATTGATATACTTAAGAGGTTTGGTATGATGGATTGCAAATCCATGTCTACACCTATGGAGACCAACCTACATAAGTTGAAGGAGGCTACAGCTAGTTCAGATCTTGTGGATCCCACGATGTACAGGCAGTTGATTGGATCATTGATGTATCTAGTCAACACTAGACCAGATATCTGCTATGCAGTGAGTGCACTTAGTTAGTTCATGTGTGAACCGAGCAGATACATCTTGTTGCAGCAAAACATATCCGAAGATACTTGTGTGGCACAGTTGGATATGGTTTGAGATATTCTTCAGGTGTGGATCTGGAGTTGCATGGCTATACTGATTCCAATTGGGCAGGGTGTGTCACTGATCGGAAGAGCACCTCTGGATGTTGCTTCAATTTGGGATCTGCTATGATTTCCTAGTGTAGCAGGAAGCAGTCATCTATAGCATTGAGTACAACAAAAGCAGAGTATATTGCAGCTTGTGTGGCAGCTTGGGAAGCAGTGTGGCTTCGTAAGCTCCTTGCAGGATTGTTTGGACAATCAATGGAGCCTACTATCATTCATTGTGATAACTAGAGCTGTGTGAAGCTTTTTGTCAATCCTGTGTTCCATGACAGAACTAAGCATGTGGAGATCAAATGCCATTATATCAAAGATATGGTATTGAGGAAAGCTATATAATTGAGGTATATCAGCACTGATGAGCATACGGCAAACATTCTCACCAAGGCTCTCTCCAGGATAAAGTTTGAGTACTTTCGAGACAAGCTTGGTATGGTGGAGAATCAAGCCCTAGCTGAGAAGGAGTCTCAGTATCAGTGATCCTCTTTAATACATTTCTCTTTGAGAGAGATTTGAGGTGAAAGACCTTGTTAATGCATTTCTCTTTTGATATTTAAGGTGAAAGCCCTTATTTCCACCCTCTAGGAGAGCCATGGTGGATGTCATGTGTGTGACTCCATGATAGCATCACGTGAGAGAGTCTGTGATGATTTTTCTTGTACTTGTGTTTCACCCTATGGGAGAGCCATGGTGAACGTCATGTTGAGGTGACTACATCATGCAAGTGATGAACACTTGTACATACCATACATGGTTGTAGCCATTATGGTTGATATCATGATGAGGTGATATCTGATATCACGTTGAGGTGATATCTTTCTTTTCCACATATGGTTGTAGCCATTGTGGTAGACATCACGATGAGGTGATGTGTCTTATGCAGCTGGAAGTATTTCTCCCTAGCTAAGAGGGAGTGTTGATGTTTAGCAGCTTCGGGCTTCATACTTCCTTATTTATTTGTGATTATTTAATGTGAAGAGGCGCTTCACATGGCAACATTTTAATTGTTATCTTGGTCGACCTTCCTTGTAACTTGCATTTTATTAATTGTAATTCTTTTATGATGGCGTGCCATGAAGAAGTGTGACCTTTCTCCCAAATTTGTAAATACAAGTTCATTCCACATCCATTCAATCATCAAACTTAAGCAAGTTTGAAGTCCTACTTCCTACTACTCTGGTCTTGATTACTACAAGACAGATTCACGAATTCATCAAGTGCAAGATTGAAGTCATCAAAATGATTACGAGAACTCTTCAAGAGCAGATTTGAGTTGCAAGGAAGTTCAGATTATTTGTCTATCATTGCATCTTGTGAAGGTGCTGATTATTGGCCTTGAGATTGGCCTCATTGTAAAGAGACTTGTTGCCATTATTTTTATATAATAGAGAGATCTTTCTTGCTGGGTTTTTCTCCCTCAAGAGGAGGGTTTTCCCAGGGTATTTGCTGTGTCATTGTGTTGATTTTGAATTAATTTTCTGTGCATTACATCTGATCATAAAACTAACATAGTTTGGCCCATGGTTATGGAGACCACTTATGGTTTCCTAGTTTTTCCCTTGGTTCATATATTGGATGCATGAGATGGAGGTTTTACGAACTTATTGATTTGCAAGGGTTATGTTGCCAAAATTTCACTAGACAACGGCTGAAGATCTCTATTGAAAGCTAATACTTTGAGAATGTATTGTGATCTAAGTGTTGTGATTAATACATTGAGTGCTCATTTGATGCTGAGTTTTTTCATGAAAGAGTCTTCCCAAGGTATATCTTGTGTTGTGTGTTGCTCATTATTGTTGAAATTGTTAGATTTGTATTTACATGCATTGCTTCTCTCATAGGGTTGGTGTGGAAATGACATAGCTTTTACCTGGTTTCCTTTTAGTACTAGGGATGAATCAAACTAGTAGACCCTTGCAAAGATCATGCCAAGTTGGTGTTCCAAATTCTTCTCAAACCAACAAAATTGTTGTACGGCATTGTGTTCCATTGAATGAGGCTATAGGCAATTTCTATTGCAAGGGAATCTGATTCTAGGTGAAGTATTATTTTGCTTAGCAAATCCAATCATTGGGGTCATTGTCATAAAATTTGGGAAAATCAGGATTGGGTACATGTTGTGTCAATCCCCCAAAATTGTGCCCTCCTCCAAAGGTGTGACATCCTAGACCAGAACTATTTCCAAAGGAGTTGTGTCGACCACTATGTTGTCCCTATGGTCACAGTTATGAAAACAAAACTTGCATTGCATCAAACTTGCCAATGCAAGATTCACTTTCTTATATCTTTGTCAATTTTGTCTAATATGGTTAAGGCCAGAAGTGAGTCCTTGATTGCCTTGAGTTCTATATCAAGTCTCTTCAAAGTGAGGTCCTAAGAATAATGATTGTCAATCATTTTGAGTCACTCGAAATTACCAAAAGGTGCAACAAAGTTGTATATTGAAACAATCAACTCAATGAGGATTGCAATGATATAGGTGTCATGATGATGGAAAAAATTGCCTTAACATTCTTTATGGATAGTATCCTATGAGTGGATTTTCCACATAGAATTGTGTATTGCTCTCGATTTGAGAGAAATCCGCTATAGAAGTTTCAAGTTGGCAGATTATATAGGAACCAAATCACTGGAACACAACTAGCCCAATTCCATAACAAATGGTACAACTCACTGAGCTAAATTTAAGGAAAATATTTTGGTGATTTAAAATTTGAGTTTGAATATCTAAGACCAAAACCTTATGAAACCCTGGATTATATAAATATTTGCATAGCATTGAAAACTCCGAAATATGTTTCAAAGTTCATTCTAATCCCCTAAAATACATTAATGTTTACATAGCAACATTACGGCTTGAGATTATAATTCAAATCTCAATATTTTTCCCTAAACTAACAAACCCTAATACTATGGGAAAGGTTTACCATTAAAGATAGATTGTAGCTTTAAATACACAAATCAAAATTAGCAAAAACTAGGTTTAGCCATAAATCTCAACAAACCCTAATCTCTATTTCCCATATTTAGCAAACCCAAACAAATTCCTTTACAATCACACAAATAACATCAAACTCTATTATTGCAGCATTGGTTAACAAAGAGGTTAACAGAGAGAATATATTGCAAATTAGAACGTTTGCTCAAATTTTATAAACCCAATTTGGAAAAATAAATTTGCATTCATTGATACCTATTTAAAGTCAATTTAAAACTCGCGCGGCCATTATGGGGTTGTTCTTACATTTACAAAAACCAAGAAATACATTATTGTTGAGGCGTAAAATTGCACCCTAGTGCAATTTCCCACAGCATCACCTTCACCTTAGCCTTATAAGGTTGACAATGCAAAAATCCGCCACCTTTGCCTTTTATTCCCACACGTGCTTTGTCGTTTTTTGTCGGTGAGGGAATTTTTGTCGTGGACGCCTCCGCACCAAGCAAACATCTGTGTGGCGTGCTAGCGTCCTAACAAGAT
Source organism: Sequoia sempervirens (assembly GCA_007258455.2). Taxonomy (NCBI): domain Eukaryota; kingdom Viridiplantae; phylum Streptophyta; class Pinopsida; order Cupressales; family Cupressaceae; genus Sequoia; species Sequoia sempervirens. The sequence goes on from VDFB02344295.1 coordinate 80,338, forward strand.
TCCAAGGTCAGTGGACATTGGGATGTTATGATTCTCTACCACCCTACAGAATGTAACGCTTCCTCCAAACCTTGACTGCCCGAAAATGTCTCTTTGCCTCCAAAATAGCTTTTTAACTTACCTTTCTCAATTCTATTCATTCCATTCGTTCAATCTCATTCAATTCTTGCTCATTCACTCTACACTCTCACTCCATCCTTCCATTCTACACCATTGTTCTTGTTGCTTCTTGCTTCTACACCATTGTTTCTCACAGGTTTCAAGCTTTACGTCATTGGCACTATCGTCTTATGCTTTCAAGGCTCTCTTCCTTCCTCTCTCAGCTTCTCCAAGCACGTAGAAGGGAGGGTAACATTTACTTTATTGCATTTTCTTACTTATAGTTTAGCACATAGATTGTCTTTGCTTTCTATAAGTTTTGTATATTACTTTCCTTTATCATTTTTCTATCGTTATATACCAGTTGTCCGTGGAGGTGGAAACACCAAAGCGGGGGTTTGACTGAGGCAAACTCCAAAACACAACCCCAACATTTTTGTGTCTCCGTGTGCGTAGGTACTTCATTCATGTGGAGCTTGCGGAAGGCTGAACCAAGCATAAGTTGGATTTCTACTACCCTTGCTCATCATTTCATTATAATCAATTTACCTTTTAAGTTATAGTATTCTTCTTGTTGTAGTTAGTTTATTTCATGCATTAGTAGCATTCTGTCAATTATGTTTAAACTATCGGATTAGGGTTTTTGGGTTGTTAGCACACCTTATGTGTTTCTTATTGTAGACTTTGTTCTCAGTCCATACAAGACGCCAGCATGTCCCTAAGACTACAACGCATCGCACTGTCATCTAAAACCCGCACTATCATCCTCTGGCCAAGAGCCAATTAGTCCGCAATCTAAGACCTTTGTGGTCTGCTCACCCAATTCCTGAAATCCTCCATCCCTAAAAACATAAAACAGAGTCTAGTTTATCTCCCATTTGCCACCCCATTTTCCTGTGTTTGTCATTGAGGTAGTTGAGGGAAATTTGCTCCCTTTGACCCTATTTGTCTTGGGACTTGGGAGTCGTGAATCCCCTCCTCTACAATTACAAATGTTGCTTCAACAGCTTTCATGGACTAAGGATGTTTTGGTAAATGTTTTCAACCTCCTATAGTCGGTTTGGTTCGTTCCTATGAGTAACCACCTCTACAACATCAACTACAAGTGTCACAGTATCTTAATATGGCCAATGTTGACCACCATTAAAGCTTAATTGTGACCTCTAGGTGAGAATCGCCTCTTCGTCCAATAGGGTTTTCATCCTCGGTTGCTCTCATACTAGTAGGGTTTTTGTCCTTTGGTTGTTGCAGATCCTATGATTTCATCCTCAAATCTATTTGTTTGAACAAAAGTGCTCGAGACTATCTGGTTAGGGTCTGGTGTGGATGTTCAAAATTTTCTTCTATTTTTCTTTTCGATCCCTTATACACCCAAAAAAGGTGTTGAAATCCACAATCATAGCCAACAACTCAAGATTGGTACACAATAGGGATGGCTTGTACCAATTGAGCATTGTTTCCCTTTGAATCGCACCTAGAAATGTGCTAAATGTGCTTACATACGAGGAAATGGCCTTGGGAGACATGGCAAAGTGTCCCCTACAAATTGCAACTATCCTCGATAGCAATGGCAAGGGTCCCTTAGGGTTTGGAACCCTAACTACTTCCTTAATTGCAGCCCTCATTGTGCTCTTCATTTGGACAACTAGGTGTACACATGAAGCCATGTCCTCATTATTAAATGATACTTTTGTGCCCAGGGACCCTTCTATAAGATGCATCATCACCCTACGCATTAACGGTTGTCTGGTTGTGTCGAGCGGTAGGTGAAGTGAACAATACAAAATAGGCGGGAAGAGTCAAGGGTGCTCCATGACTCATACCATAAGTTGAGGATTGGGGTTCAAAAGGAAGGCATGCAGGTGAGGGGAAGTTTGACTCTCCAACAAAGGTTTGCGAAGAAGAGGGGTTTAGTGGAGAGGTACGACAATATGGGAAACCCCAAAACCCCAACAAAAGTATAGAAGAAATCAACTTGGGAGGAAAGTCATGTCGAAAAGGGAAACTTTGTAACTCCAATGGTTTATTCTAACTTAGAAAATTGGCCATGCCCCCATATTTAGAAATTTTGGGGATTTGAAGCAGATGCATGGGGAATAAAGGGGAAGAACTTGTACACAACTTTGGATCAAGGGGAACATTGGAGATAGGAAATGAGCATTTTGGACTACAACATAGATTATGGAGAATGAAGACATGACAAATCCACGCCATTCAAATTTGCTTGTCCTCAAGCAATTGTGAGTTTGAATCTTCATCTCCTCCAGCTTGGAATTCCTTACAAATACCAGTATTACTAGATTCTTCCCAAGTAGCCTCCCATGTAGGCAGGCTCCTCCAATGAACTAAATAATTTGTGATGACTCCACTTCTTGATTTTTTTTATTCTAAGGGGCAGACAATGGATGATGTTGCAACATCATTCTCCCAAGTGTAGCCTTTTAATCCATGTCAATTTTAGTTCTAACACTTATTTCTCCTAGTGTCCTTCCACCTATTTGTTTTCCCATCTTGTTTGCCTCTCGGGTTGCAACTAATATTTTTTGTTGGGGATGAGTTTTGCCACTATCAAACAAAATAAGCCCTGCCCAAGGCAATTGGCCACTTGCTTTGCACCTCGATGAAGATATAAAAGTTTTCCTTTGTAAATATTATGTCCATTGTCAAGGCACTAATCATCCAACAAGAGGAACATTTGAAAAAGTTGGCAACCTGCCCAATAAATTCTTTCATGAGGTGATATGACGATTGCTGGTTTGTGCGAAGTCAATGATGCCCAAGTTGGCAACTGATTCATAATAACTTGATTAAGAAACAGCATGCCAAGGATAAGGATAGCTGCAAGTGAAGTATCTTGGGTGGACATAAGTGGCATTTGTCCACCCTAAGAATCATTGAGTTGGGGGTCTAGAATTAAAAGAAGAAATTTTAGCTCATGATTGGGGACTCTATAGCACAAAAACATGTATACAATCTCCATCAAAATCTGCATCTTTTTCTTTGTTATGTTCAATCACACCTTCCTCAACTGTAATACTGATTGCTACTTAAAGGAAACTCCGATTTGATTTGCTTCTCCATATGCATATCCAAATTTGACACTATGTGATTCTAGAGACTCTTTGTCATACAACAAGATACATGAGAGAGAAAAATTCTACAAATGACCGAATTTTCCTTCCAATCTCCCAAAGGTTTTAGAGTACTAGATGGTCTGGATGACTTCAACATCACAAATTTTTCATTATATATTGTTGTGAATTTGTTCATGTTATTTGGTGATGAAGCAACAGACTTCATCAAAGTCTTCTCACTCTACACTAAGTGACTTTGAAGTAATATACCATTGGTCATGATTTGCAATGCTAAAGATCAATAATTATACTAGGATGCTTGGAATAAAGTCTCATCATAGTTCATCTTGCTAACAAGGAATTTGAAATTACAAGATGATAGGCACTTCCAAATCTTGTCCTGCTTATGAAGCTAAACAAGGATAAGTAAACACTCAATTCCTCCTTGCTATTGTATCTTCAAAAAATGAAGAATTTGTTAGAATATGCAAGGTTGTCTTTTCACACAATCTTCACAATTCAATGTGAACAGACCACTACGTGCAATAAATATTTGAAGTGTCAAAGAACTTGTTAGGCACACATGTCGTATAGAATAAGCCATTTACAAATGCATTTAATTTGAGTGATTTGGTCCTACATGATTCTTTATAACTAGAATTAAACCACTGAGGTATGCCTTCACTTGTAATGAGGAATTGTCTCTTATAAAGATGTTTGCAACCTGCAGCAATAAATATATAACAAGACTATATGCTTGCACAAACATTTCCATTAGAGTAACTTCTCCATAACATTCATAAACCAGGTGAGGTCTAAGTTTCACCACAATAGGTCTAATGGACAAAACCCCTCTGTCATAAATAGAAGAACCCTTTCTTGAATCTTCTAGCCTCTTGTTTCAATTTTAATGGAGCTCCACTTTTGCATTAACATGGCCCCAATGCCCTCTCCTAACATACCACATTCTACCATGAATGGATGTGAGATATTTGAAATGAAGAATGTTGTACCCAAAATAATTTTTTTGCTTCAATAAGGCATTTTGCTTAAAATGAGCTAAATCAGGTAAAATTGTTGTCAAAAGTCCATTTTAGGTCAAACAAAACATAGGCTTTTTGTGGGTTTATGTTGAGGAAGATACTTGCAAATTTCTGAAATTTTGAAAATTAGGGTTTTGTACCCCTGTTTTTAGGAAAACCCCTAAAAATAGGACCTTTCCAGAATTAGTTGGAAATGATTTTGATAGGATAATTTGACTTCATGATCACACTGGTCAAGTCAAAATCACCAAAAAGTTTGTTTTACTTTGGTGGGTCTACATTTTTTTGAGAGAAAAGCTAAGACCTTCGTAGCCATTAATGGCAGATGGCCAATACTAGTATCAAAATCTAAGCCTCAAAGGCTTCAACGAAGAATCCATGACGAAAGATGCTCGAAAAGATGCTCTACGATGGAGGGGATTTTCAAAAGTGAAAAATGCTGAAAATATTCTAAGTCTGGAGAATGCACACCTTGCTACAAAGGAGAGGCTACACAACCAAAAGCGCCCCTGCTGGGCGCCCATGAATTCAAAAGATCAAAGGCAGTCATCAAGTTTTGTCTAGATAGTCATCTCCTTCGTGATTCTGTTGGCTTTCCAACGCATCATCAAGTAGGTTCACCTGATTCATCAGCCACTGGCAAACGAAGGCGAAGTTAGGAGATGCTGAAAGCAAGTATCATCAAAAATGGCAGTCAAACATGGGAAAAAGTGCCCCTGTAGCTCAAGGGCGCCCAAGAATGAGACGATCCAAATGTCAATTTTTGAGTAAACTTATCTTCAAGTGATCTCCTTGGTGTTAGCTCAACTTTGCAACAAACTTGTTTGCCAGTCTGCAAGACACATCAAATGATAGCAACTGTTGATCGTTCGAGCACACGAAACGGAGAGTAAATCAGTGCACATCAAGGCCAAAGCGCCCCTGTTGGCCAGGGGTGCCCTTCATTTTGAATCACCTGTTGAACTTTTCAACAACTGCTTTCTTCAAGGCATCTGCTCAGCATCCTTTCATCTTCGCGACCAATCCAGTTGCAAGCTCACAGGACCTGTCAAGCATTCACAAATGAAGATCAAGCAAAAAGAACTAGATGCAAAGGCGAGATGAAAGACATAAAAAATTGGCTAAGTATTAAGGAAATTGCACCTTCCTAGAAATAGGCACCCAACTCTTTGGGCAGTCAGATGCAGTCTTCAAGCTCCATGACCTCCAGGAAGTCCTTCTCTATCTTGATCAATCTCAACAATGACACCGTCAACAAATTCAACAGATAAATCAAACATTTGATGATGAGGATCAAATTGGGGCCATTCGTGAAAGATTGCAAGTCAAAATTACAAACACAAAAATTCATACGCGCCCCTGCAGGCCAGGGGCGCCCATACTTTTGGGACCCTTAAATCAACTTTCATAAACTGCAAGGCCAGTCATTCTTTCCAATACTGAACTAGTTATCCATTCCATATATCTCAGCACGTTCACTGAAATCATCAGTCATCTCAGATCAAAGCACTAAAGGTCACAATGGAAGAACTGAAAAGCAGCTAAGAAAATGACTAAGTCTGATGAAAAATGCACCCTTTTGGGAAAAGGCACCCAAGAATTTGAGGCATTAGATTCAGGTTTTGAGCTTCACAGCTCCCGAGCACACTTCTTCAGAGTTGATTCAACTCAACAATGGATCTGTCAGCAGCACTTCAGGATCAATTGAGCAACTAGGATCAAGGATCAAACGGAGGCACTTTGTCACAAAAAAGAATAAAAAAATGTTCAACTCCTCAACTTGGATGCCTAAAGTCAAAATAGGCCCACTTGACTGAAGTTGGGAGATTTTGAATGCCTTTTATGTCTAAAATGTCCCCAAATTGGTGGAATTTGCTCCAGTTAACTCCTGATCAGGCATTCTGACTCCTCAATCAAGTGTTGGTGCCTAAACTTGATCGATTCAACATCAAACACTATTTATCAAGTCTAGGCATCATTATTCATCATCTTTCTTTGCAGGTTGAAGCTCAAGAACAAGTATTTTTTCTCTCCAACGTCATTTGAAGATCTGACAGAGGGTTTTTCAACATTCTTCATATTTTTAGTAATAAAGTTGCACAGAAGAACAATTTATTAGAGATTATATCTCCAAGCGTGATTTTCTTGAAGATCCAAAGAGGCAGTTTATAACTTCTAAACTTCTTGTCTTTTTCTTCTATTCTTGTCTTAGAACTTCTTGCATGTCCAAATAAACGAAGGTTATTCAAAAATCTGACCTTTTGGGCATGATCAGCACAGCAGTTGCAACAAAACCTACGTGTTAGATTTTTCCAGAAAAAGTAGCCCTCCTGCCCCTATTTTTTAGGGTTTCTGGAAAAAGTCACAATTTTGAAAAACAGACAAACTGGGTTTGTTTAGCTTTGAAGCACCTACAATACCCATGTGTTAGATTTTTTCAGAAAAAATAGTGCTTCATTGCTTCGCTACTTCTCACTGCTTCTAAAGCTTTTGCCCCGAGAAATTCTTGCATGTACAAGGAAAAGTGACTTTTTGGAATTTCTGACGTTCTGGGTCCATTTAGAAAATTATTCCCAAGAAAACCCACGTCTCAAAAAATTTCATAAAAAGTGCTTCTCGGCAAGGCTATTTTTAGCAGTTGCAGAAAAGTTGTCTGAACGGTATCCTGTGCACAGTCAATCTTCAAGATTTTCATAATACAGTTCTCCCAAGTTGAATACAAGACCATAATGGTCTTACTTCATGACTTCCTGAAAATGGTTGACACCAATCTGCATCGGGCACACCCAGAGGTCATTTTGGACAGATTGACAGGCATAGACACTCAAAGTCCACAGGTTCCATATGATTTCACCTCGTATATTTGATAGCCTTCCAAGGCTAGTTTAGAGGGTTGAATACTGTTGGAGCTCTGCGTATGCGGCGAGTTTCTGTGTGTTTCTCACAGCTAGAGTGTTCGTAGTCAAACTTAGCGGTTTCATCATACAACACTCTTTCATTGAGAAGAATCAAGAAAAGCGTCAGAAGCGCAAAGTTGCGGGAGAAACAAAGGTCATCACTCCAGTTACAGAGTCGCCAAAGTTACCAATCAATTCCTTGCCAGTATCAAACATGAAGATGGTGACTACGTGAGTCTCGTTGAGGTACAAACACAGTTCCAGGATCTCATCCATAGCAACTTCTGTGGTGACCCTACTGGTTGCAAGTTAAGTCAAATCACAGTCATGTCAACAAGGTTGGATGACGCGGCTACAAAGAATATTGAATACCAGGAGCAGATTGTGAGTGGTGAAGAGACGCTAAGGTGACACGTCATCATCCTGCGAAGCATTAATTGTCCAAAGGCAGAGGAAGTCAACGACTGGTTAGAGGAATTGATAACTCGAGTTGATGAGGTGTAGACTCTCAATGAGGACGTCCTACCCCTCCAAGATAGCATTTATGACAAACAGTTAACTTGATGCCCCTTTCCAAGTTAACTCACTGTCCCACAAATTATGCATGTCTATTTTGGAGACACCTTTGTATATTGGAGTTATGTTTTAGTTTAGAATCAATTAACTGAAGTAGACTTTCCAATTAACTGGTAGGTCACCTACTTTTTGACATAGGAATAAATCTTGCAGATTGGCAAGAACTCATTGTTAACTCAAAGAGACTTTAGGGTTGCCTACTCCTTTGAGCTTCTATAAATAAGAGCCTTTGCTCATTATTTTGTAACTTTACTTCATGGCAGCAAAATGCTAAGCTCGCAAGCCTTCGACTTTGTTCGCTTAGTATATGTTCTTGAATCGTATTTGTGATAGTCAAATGCTAAGTACAGCTTGCGTTCTTTCTATTCAGATAAGTGTGTTCAATCTATGTTCATATATTCTTGGTTTGATCGCTTCATGTGTGACTGTCTCTTTGACACAAGTTGTTGTCCCAAAGTGTGAATCTTTGATCCATATTGAGATAATAAATCAGGAGAGCTACCTTGCCTTTGATCTAAAAGTCTCAAGATCTATCATTGTATGTTCTTAATAATCTTTCTTTCGATCTACACCTCGGAAAGAGCACTGCACCTCCTTGGGAATTTAGAGAGTAGGATTATCATTCTTTGTTGTTTCTAGTAGTCTACATTTCAGCGTACACCTCAGAAAGAGCACTGCGCCTCCTTGGGAATCCTAAGATATAGCCTACCGTTTGAATATTACTTGTGTGGATTCTATTTCGGTGTAAATTTGGAAGTTCAGAGCCTTCGGATGCATTCTGAGAGACAATTTGTCTAAGTGATCGAACCATTCCATTCCCACTCCTATGCCCTCTTGCTCTGTTTTCTAGAGGAGATAGGATAGATTAAAAGTTAGCTTAGTTGTAGTTAAGATCTGCAGAAACCAGAGAAAACCTTAGCTGCAATGCATTGTGCTTTATACACCCTTGTGCCCTGCCACTGAGTAAAAAGATAGGAACGTTAGTTTACTATACTTTTTATGCAAACATCAGCAAAAAGAGGGAGCTTCCCCTCCTAATTTGAAGAGCAATTACTACACACTATGCATAGTTGTCCGTTTCCAATAAGCACTCCAGAGGTGCTAATTGAAAGGCCAACAAAGAATACAAAACAAGAGTCGATTACCTTCTTAGGCTGATCAAAAGCTTTTGGTGTTCCATCCACCCTTGCAACAACTCCTTTCTTTGCCTTGTTGTTTAAGGGTGTTGATGTATGTGAAAGCCGTTCAATAGACCTATTATTGCTGCATAGGCTAAAGAATTTTCTGAATAGAGTTGGTGTAGTGAGGAATGCCAAGACTAGAAGAATTTGAATACTTTTCTCATCCACCTGCATGCCTTCAGCAATAGTGACACAACGAACATATAAAATGTTTATGAAACCAAACTCACACTTAGATTCTCCTTAGTGTGTTGCTCTAGAATCTTACTGATCAATTTTAGGTATCTCCTATGGTCCTTCCATTCTTTGCTACCCACCAAGCTATCATCAAAATTTATCAAAACAAATGGTCTTAATTGACCATTGGATAACTGGTTCACCATGAATTGGAAAGTAGCTGGGGTAGTAGAAAAATGAAATGACATGATCAAGAGCTCAATGTGACCCACGAGGCATTTGAAAGATGTCTTGTGCATACATTTTTTGCAAACATGGGTATAGTAGTGGCTTGTTCTCTAATCACCTTTGAGAAATAAGGAGTGATAAATATCTGCTTGCAACCAATTCCTAACTCTATGGTCTGTTGGAATCTTTTGTTTGATAATGACCCATACAATGAAAAAGTATGCAAGCTATCCACCTTTACAAACCAAATCTTTTCCTTCAAACCTAAATTGTCGATTCTATAGAAGGTCATATAAGGAATGCAACCAATGTATACTCATACACATTTGATTCCCATAACAGATATTGCATTACATACTTCATGCCCATCCATGGCTACATTGAGTGGTAGGCTTATCCAGGTGCAGGGTATGTTAAATCTATTAGGAGCAATGATACCAAATTCATCATAACTTCAAAAATTCTTCTTACATTATGTTTGTCTTTCAACTACCATTTGGGCACACCTATATTAGCAAACACATATGTATTCTCTTCACTTAAATTATACCTCCAAGAAGGACAAGAAAATTTGAAAATTTGGCGTGATCAAACTCAATGAGGTCATTCATTGCCATGATCTTTTGTTTTTCCATTACATACTCATCACAAATCCTAGGCAACAAATACATATTCCTAATTGTCATTGCTAACAACCAGTATGACAACAGAGTGTTGCATCCTCTACCAAGATGAATTGGAGGAAAGCCCTGACAAACAAGAACCCAATCCTTTGTGTATAGCCAATTCTATATTTGAGCAAAAGGATCTATATGTCCTTTACCGCAAGTGGTATGTTTAGGCCACTTTCCATGATGGCAAAATTGCAAGCAAGAAGTATTGTCAAGTGCATCTATGCTACTACTGTCTCTTCAAATTTTAAATTGTACAAATAGGAATGATTGAAATGCATACCTTTTCCCTCCTTAATGAAGTTGAGCGGATCACACATTTTTGGTTCTTGGGGAATAGAAAGATAAGCCATTCCATCTTGCAAACTCGAGACTCTATGCTTTGCACTCATAACATGATGATATATGTACTCTGTTGAGCATACAGTGATACTGAGAAGAGGGGGTTGTTGTCCTTGATTTTTTACATGCAAAAATTAGAGATAACCCATCAAAATTTTAACATTTTTAGGCCTTAAGGCACGTTTTCCGAGGTGCAAAGGTTAGAAAATTTCAGTTTTGGGTCTATAGTCCTTTTGGCTAACATTTTTCATTCACTCTCGTCCGTTTTCGTGAAATTCTAAGTCATTTTTAGTGTGTTTTTGGTCAATTTCGGGTTTTTGGGGCATCACTGCAAGTAGGGGTTTTAATTTCTTCTTACAAGTGATAGGAACTTTTTTCCTTTATTTTAAGTCAGTTGTAGGAACTTTTTAGATAACTTACAGGTTGTAGGAACTTTTAGCTCACTTTACAAGTTACTTTTTAAAAAGTTACTTGCAACATGTTATAAAAAGTCCGATTTCACTTAAATTAACTTGTTATGAGCTATAAAAGTTCCTATTTTTTTTTATTTTTAAAAGTTTACTTGCAATGAGCTCTAAAAGTTCCTATTTCTTTTTATTTTTAAAAGTTTACTTGCAATGAGCTCTAAAAGTTCCTATTTCTCTTTATTTTTAAAAGTTCACTTGTTATGAGCTCCAAAAAGCCCAATTTTAACTTAAATCACTTGCAAAGTGTATCTAAAAACCCGATTTGCAAGTAAAGGGCATTTTTAGAGTTATTTGTTATTTTGTTCACTTGTAATGAGACTTAAAAAACCCGAAATGCTTGCAATGAAGTTTTACAAGTTATTTTAAACTTGTAATGAACATCAAAAAACCCGAAATTAGTTTTGCAAGTGTTTTTGTGGATTTTTAACTTGCTCTTGCTCATATGTACCCCGATTGGAGAGATTTTTGGCATGAAAAATACTTGGCAAGGTCTGCAACTTTATTAAATCCCCCATTTTTTCTCTACCATTTCCACGTTTTTGCAGATTTGAGTTTGTACATGGCGCCTAGGGTTTTTCTTCTTTGTTTTGGCTTGTAAACTCTTGTTGTGGGTATGTTCTTTGTTTCTTTTTATTTTTCTGTTTTTGTTGCTTTAAATCTTTTGTTCCTAGGTTGCCTTTCTATGGAGATTGAGATTGCATATTATAAAAAAAACATGTATGGCTGAAAAAGCGTTTTTCCACTTCATACGCCCTTCATTCCATTTCATTTCATGTTCATTTCACCTCATTCACATTTCTCCATGATCTCGTTACTATTTTCTGCAAAAGAAAGAAAGAAAAATGATGCCCTTGGCTACAAGTCGGGATTTTATAAACCAACTGCAAGTAGGAAGTTTTGGTCAAAAGTGCAAGTAGAAGTTTCAAAAATAAACTTGCAATGACCTCTCATTTTTCCTACCTTGCACTTTTTAACTTGCAATATGTCCCAAAATCCCGATTACACCTTGGCCACTTAGAATAATTTCAATTATGCATTTGTAATTTTGTTTTGACAAATTACATGTAAAGTCAAAAATTGTAATGGCAAGTGGCCATGCTACTCGCATTATTGAAGATTGTAATTACATGTAATCAAATTACAAGTCAAGATAAATTAGGATTGTAATTTGGAATAAGTCAATTGCAAGTAGTTGGTTGTTGAGAGAATTTCTCAAGTTAGTTGGGATCCTCCCACCTTTTTCTCATGACCTCTCTCCTATAAATACTTGAAGGGGTCCTTTGTAATCTTTATCTTTTTAGCAATAGAGAGAGAACTCTGCAGAAATTTGCAGCAAAGAAGTCTTTGAGCTTTGTGTATGTAAACCTAATTTTCAAGCAATACAAAGGAAGGATATAAGGTTTCAAACTTTGTGTTGAATCTTATTGTATGATATTACTATGTTCTTATGTCATAGTGATACAGTTTTCTGAATTATTCTTGTGATCTTGTGTAGTTATTGTAATAAAACTTTGATCTAATTTCTTGTAGTCTTTGTGCTATAAGTTTGAAAGGTTAAATTAGCTTAATTTGTGATTAGAAGTTGGGAAGAATTATAAGTCTTTGTGCTTGTAATAATTCTCATATTAGGTGATTCTTGAATGCATTATATTTACAAACTGTGTGCTGTTCTATATTGCAACTTGTTCTTAAATTATCTTTCAAAAAGGGTAGATAGGATCTCAGATTCTCAAGACTTTGTGCTTGGAATTGTTTTCCCGTCCCGGAGGAAGTGACAGAAGTCTTTGTGCTTTCAGGAAACTTCATTTCCTTTCTCTCAATTTTATTGCAGGCTGTTATAAGAGTTTTTCTTAAAGTTATTGTTACTTTTCTGTGAAGAGAAAAGAGTATAATCTTTCCTGAAACAAGAGGAAAGGTTGTTATTCCATCCATTTTAGTTTTAGTTAGTAAAAAGGGGGAGCCTTCCCTAAATGAGGAGAGTATTACACTCACACACTGTGGCTGAAACCACCATTTTGCTAAACCTCACAAGTTTGCAAAATTTTCAACCAACAGGGGTGAATTAGTATCTAACAATCTATTTCTTTTCAAAACTTAACCAATCACAATAAGAACATTCAAGTAAGATCTAGCAATTAGGAACATAATAAGAACACACGATTTACGTGGAAACCCTTTCGGGAGAAAAACCACGACACAATATTGCTTATATATTATGAATTAATCTTCTTCTTGTAGGCCTCTAACCTACTATCAAAGTCTCCAATCTCTATACAAACTGAGCTCCAACTCAGCAAGAGGCTCCGACTTCTACTTGATAGGCCCCAACCTATTGGAGGCTTCAACCCCCACACAAAAACTGAGCTCCAACCCAGCAAGAGGCTCCAACCTCTAATTGATAGGCTTCAACCTATTAATTCTTCAATGGCTGAAATAGTCTTCTTCACACAAATCTGATCCAAACTTTAACTTCTCTTCCTTCTCAAATCTGAACATGCACCATGCAATATCCTTGATCACATTTCACACAATAAACTTAACTCACACATCTGACCACAAATTACAAGTCTGATCCAAACACAAATCTGATCCACACTCAATTATCAACCTTCCTTTCCAAATCTGATCACTATCATGTACCAATTTCTTTCACAAATCTGATCCAATCTATGCACCAATTCTTTTCACAAATCTGATCATAAATATGTCAATATATTCTTGTGTATTTTTGCATATATCCTTCATAAATATGTGCTTCAGTTCTTCATATAAACTTGCACACTTTCTTCATAAAGAGCAACACATATTCTTCATAAATAACAGTATGATTTTTTAATATAAATCTGATTGACACTTCACATTTTCTTCTTTTAGGACTGCTACAAATCTTCTCTTTCTCACATATTTTTCATTGAATTACTTGCTTTTATTTCCTTCTACTTCTTCTTCCATTTATACCTTCCATGTGCCTTTTCACCAAGGTAGGCGCTCCTTCAAAAGGAGGTCGGCCTCATATAAAGGTAAATTCAATTCATTTTGATCTCCCAAAGTGGCACTAGAGCACGTCGGCCAGCATTCAAAAGGCTTAATTATAATAAATCAATGCCTTTAGTCTATTTTTTTTAATTCCTCCCAACTCTTGAATGTAGTCGACCACTCTTGCATAAACATTACAATTAGAGTGATGCCATAATTAACTTGAAGTTGGCCAGCATTAGGAATTTTCATTAAAATACATAAACTAATTTTTGTAACCAACTTATAGTCGACCACCTTATGCAAAGGAGATATAACATAATTTCTCATGGGTCGGCCCATTTAAAGTGATAAATCCAACACTGCTATGAGGATTGATTAGTGGCCTTTGGCCATTGCAACTTCAGCGATTTTTTTTTCTTGGACAACAAATTCCTTTGTGATCAATAAATGATAACAATCTTGCCAACAACCTCATTCATACACCTTTAACATCAATAACAATATTGTCCACCTTTTGACATCAATGACAACATTTCCAACATGCTCATGCTAATGTAATTCTGATACTAAGGATTTCTCATCAACTTCTAAATCATACAAGGGATTGATGCACACTTTGCTGAAAGTGGTAAATTTCACCATTTATGCTTCTTGGGCTGGAGTAGTTGTATTCCCATATAAGGGATTTATGCAATCCTGCCTAAAAGTGATGACTTCCATTTCTTGCAACTCAAATTGTTCTTCTTTCTTTTCTTCTTCAAGTAGACCGTGCTCCACTACATTCATCACCAATTCAAGTTCATTCTTTCTGCTTTATCTTCCTTATCAAGTACACAGTACTCTACATTCACAACTACCTTAGGCTCATCTGAGTCTAAGTGCTTATCCAACACTACATTTTTCTGTGTGACTCCCTTTGATTTCCTGCCACAGAGTGTCTTAGGAAATGATTTATATTTTGGTCTCAGTTGTGGCTATGGGTCTAACTGCTCTTCTTTTTGCAAAGGCATTTCTCTTTGCCATGCTCAACAGTCCCCTCCTTAGCCACTTTTGATTTTCTTTCATTTGGTGATGTTTCAACTAGATCTAGAGTTTGCTTGCCATTATGTGGCTGCAAATTTTTCTCTAGGGGTGTGTTCAGTATATCTCGCTTCCTTTGTCCCATTGTACCCCTAGCTCCCTTCATTTTCATGAACTATGGGAAAGGAATTGCTTTTTGTGTCGTTGCTAGGAGTGTTCTATATTCTACATAACCAGCCATGCTATTTTCCTTCACTAAAGTTTGAATCCCCGCAACAAGAACATCTTTTTCTGATTTTAAAAAGGTGAATCAAAGAGGTCTGTCACAAAACCACCCACTATTCTTTGCTTCTTGTTGTCATTACCTTTGTTCTCGATATATTTAGCTTTAAAACGGCCTGTTTCACTAGACATTAGCAATTTTAGGAATCCCGCGATTCATAGGTTGGCAAGAAAACCAGCTCTTATACCACTATAATGTCCAAAGATAAATTTAAGGAAATTATTTAGGCAATTTAATATTCGGGTTTAAATATCTAAGGCCAAAACCTTATGAAACCCTAGATTATATTAATATTTTCACAGGAGCATTAAAAACTCTAAAATATGCTTTAGACTTCATTACAATCCCCTAAATACATTAATATTTATACATCAACATTACAGTTTAGGATTATACTTTAGATTTCATTATTTTGCCCTAATCTAACAAACCCTAAATTGCAGGCAAGGTTCACCATTAAAGATAGATTGCAGTTTTTAATACATGGGTCAAACTTAGCAAAAGCCAAGATTAGCCACAAACCTTGACAAATCCTAATCTCCCTTTCCTATATTTTGTAAACCCAAAAAATTTCCTTTACAATCGCACAAATAACATCAAACCCTATTAATCAAGCACAAGTTAACAAAGAGAATAAATTGTAGATTAGCACATTTTCTTAGATTTAATAAACCTAGTTTGGAAATATGGATTTGCAATCATTGATACCTTTTTAAACTCAATTTACAACTCATGTGATATGTTGTCGTTCTTACATTTATAGAAAACAAAAAATACATTACAAACCCTACTTCAACAATTTTCATGGATTGAGAAGGATCTAGTCAATGTTTTCAACCTTCTACACTTGGTCTAGTTTGTTCCTACAAGTAACCACTACCTCTAGAGTAACTCCTACTACTCAACTAAAAGTGTCACACCATCTTGCTATCATCAATGTCGACCACCATCAAAGCTTAACTGCGACCTCTGGGTGAGAATCGCCTCTTCGCCCGATAAGGTTCTCATCCTCAGCTACTCTCGAACCAATGGGGTTTTCATCCTCTATTTTTTGCAAATCCACAAGATTTTTTCCTCAAATTTGTTCATCTAAACACAAGTCTCGAGACAATCTAGTCAAGATTTGGTGTGGATGTTCAAAAGTTTCTTTTGTTTTACTTTTCAACCCCTTATACAAACAAAAAGGGTGTCGAAATCCACAACCATGGTCACCAACTCAAGACTGGTATGCAGCAAGGACAGCCCATACCAATCAAGAATCATTTCCCTTCGAATCACTCCTAGAAATGTGCTTACATGGGTGGAAATGGCCTTGAGAGGCATGACAAAACGTCCCCTACGAACTGCAACTATCTTCAATAGTAATACTGAGTGTTTCTAAGGGTTTGGAACCCTAACTACCTCCTTAATGGCAGCCCTTATTGTCCTTTAATTTGCACAATTGGGTATATACATGGAGCCACGTCCTCATTATTAAATGATTCTTTTGTGCCCATGGACCCTTCTAGAAGATGCATCATCACTCCATGCATTAATGGTTGTCCGATCATGCTGAGAGGTGGGTGAGGTGAACAATACAAAATAGACAAAAGCATCGGAGTACCCAAGTCGAGGTACTCCATGACTCATACCCTAAGTCAAGGATCAATGTTCAAAAGGGAGGCACGCAAGCAAAGGGAAGTCTGACTCTCTAACGAAGGTTTGTGAAAGAGTGAGATTTGGCAAAGAGGTACAATAGTATGGGAAAACCCAAAGTCCCGACAAAAGTACAAAGGAAATCAGACTTGGGAGGAAATTCATGCTAAGAAGGGAAAGTCCACATCTCTAACAACTAATGCTGACTTAGAAAATTGGTCATGCCCCCATTCTTAGAAATTTTATGGATCTTAAGTAGATGCATCAAGAATAAAGGGGAAGAACTTGTACACAACTTTGGATCAAGGGGAACACTAGAGATAGGAAATGGACATTTTGGACTACAACATGGATTATAGAAAAAGGAGACATGACATACTTTCACGGTTTCACCACTTTCTAATCACTAAGACCTTGGAAGATCAAGGTGCATGCATATAATGGATAGTTGTAGTAAGCCACTAAACTATTGTTGTTGCTGAAAATTACAACCCTGGAAAGAACTTGGATACTACTTGTTAGGATTTCACTAGCAAAATATTATAAAACAAAAATAATAAAATTTAGAAAAACCACGGTCCTTGAAAAATAGCTACAAATATATTTATATTGATAAATGTGGAACAAGTATAGCAAACCTCTTGAATGGGGGAACCTCCTTGAGAGCTAAGCTCTATTACAGAATATGATCCAAAATGATCTCTTTATTAAAATATCAATATTAAGGTCTCACAAGGAGTGACTTATGAGGTACAACCAATATGGGATATATCTACCCACTTAATATGAACTCATACATTATTACAAGTTCATATCATGCATGTGGGATGAATCCACACAAAGTAATATTAATTAAATAGCTAAACTATGATTATTACAATGCTCAAATAGTAAAGGGATAGGATGTAAGGTTCTGACACTTACATCCACATAACCAGATCTTTTTTCTATTAGTTGTTTCTCATTTTTTAATCCAGCTAGAGCTTGTTCATTGGTAGATAGCAAGAAAAGTGTTGCAATATGTCAAAGGTACTCTTGACTTTGGCATTCTTTATTAGAGGACAAAAGATTTCAAGTTCACAAGATATATAGGCTATGATTGAGTTGGTTTAGTTGATAATCAAAGATTAACTAATGGCTATATATTTTCCTTGGGCTCAAGAGTTGTTTTGTGGCAAAGTAAGCTTCAACATACTATAGCATTGTCTTCTACTAAAGCAAAGTACAAAGTAATTGTCAATGTCAATTGTGAAGCAATATGGTTACACAAAGTTTTGAGTGATCTACAACTTCCTCAAATTACACCGACTTCACTTTTTCGTGCCAATCAAGGAGCCTTCAAGTTAGTGAGGTTCATCATTAGTACATTCGTCAAGTGGTTGATATTGATGATATTCCTTTCCACCAATGCACTTCTTAGAAACAATCTCCTAATCTAATGACTAAACCTCATGGTGCTATTCTCTTTTTCAAATTTCAAGAAAAAATTAGACATGTCTTCTATTTAGTCATTAAGAATGGGGCAAGGTGGGCCACGGCATTAGATATAAAATGATAGACATAATGTTAGAATACACTTTGTACACATTGATATTTATTTCTTATGTTATTGATGTAATGACACCTCACTTACAACAAAATTACTACCACATTTTAACTTCCCCATTCAATAACAAATTGTTATATCCCTTATTTTGAAACTATGAATTTGGTTATGTATATTTGGATGCATAGTTAGTTGCAAATAACTATTTTCATGAGAATGTGAAATCGTGAATAGAATAGAGGATTTATTTATCGTAACTGTAAGTTAACGATCTTTATACTGCAAGTGAATTTTTCTTGTTCTCGTCAAATGGAATGTGCTCATGAGATTATAATTAAAATGCATATTTATAAAGTCATTGTGATCAATCTAACCATAATACCTGTCAATGGATGCAGGACTAACGATGTCGGGACAGAAAAGGAGATGTCATCAGGGAGAGGTAGCAGTTAATAGAGGATCAGAAATTGTCATCTCGCCTTGAGCCGGTGTAAGACAAGGAATCAAAATTGTAACTTCACCATTAATATTTAAGATAATTATTTATTAAATAAGTCAATTTAAATTATATATAAATTTAAAATCATCTTAAAAGGGGAATCGCAATAGTTGGAAAATAATAAACTAAAACAATAATTATAATTAAAATAATTATTATATCCTCTTAGAATTGGGCGAACCATTCTTTATATTTATATATATATATAAATTTTTGCTAGAGGATGCTAATATTTAATTTATTATATGTTGAGTACCATCCTTTTAAAAGAGGAGAAACCATCGAATGGCTTAATTGAAATTAATCAAATTGAAATCTCTGGGGTGGAATCGATGTTAGGGAATACAAATCCCGTTCTTGGCCACCTTCTTGAAACGTCCAAGAATGGACAATTGAAGAGACGGGAGGAAGGATTTCAAATTCTCCATTCGCGAATTTTGGGAAGGTTGTCGGCTTCCACCTCTCTCTCTCTCTCTTTGTTTGGGGAGGTCTTCATTCTGCATTTTGTGGGAAACTAGTGGCAAATATCAATAATTTCGATCTTCATTTTTGGGTAGCCATTATTCTATCACTCGTAATCCAGTTTGGAAGACTTTTGGGGTTCACCGTTTTCATCTGTTTCATTGTTTCGCCTTCAAACACTTTATCATCTCTCGGCATATCTCATTTCTTCCCTCTCTGACCGTCGTTCAAATGTTGGGAAGCTTCATTTTGATCCTTTGACGCTTTTGAGATTTAGATCTTTTCCGAGCTTGCCATATACACTATGCTCACGTTTGGGATTCCTCTCTGTATTCGCCGAGATTATTCTAGTCCATTCCTTTACTTAGTCTTCTTCTTGAGGTCAGCAACTTTGAGAATTGATTCTTGGACAAGGTTCTGTTGAATGGTGTAATGAGTTGGGTGTCTGCTTAGCATATCTCCATTCGGTATAGTGGTGTCGAATCCTTTTTCCGTCTTGAGTAATTTCCGCATCTGAGTGTGTTGGGAATTCTTTTGACTAGTGGAATTGCGGAAAGAAGAGCTTGATATCAAGTTAGGAATCCAATTTCTCAGGCAAGTAATAGGTTATTGCTTCTAGTATAGCTTTACCGTGTTGCAATTACTCTGGTATTATTTTCTAGCTTGAACCGTATCTCTGTTCAGTAATAGACTTGTAGTGTAATGCAATTCTTTTTATCGTAAAAACTTGGAAATGATGTATTGCTTATGAGTTCCTTACCGATCTGTGTTCTCTTGTTGAAAACACCGGATTTATTTCCAGTCTTTTGAACTCAAAATTTAACTCTCGTTGGGTTTGGGCAATACCGACCTTGAAGATATTTCTTTAATCAATTTTAGTTATGTTTTCATGGGCGGTTGTGGGTTAAATTGGAACTTGATCCTTAGTAGAGGAATCTGAATTGGTTTTGGATTTCTTATTCTTTATCATGATGTGGTCAACTTTGTCTGGGTATTTAAAGACCTGCTGGATTATAATATGAAATAACTTAAATTAGTGAAATCTGAGGGAAATAATTTTTGTTTCCAATCAAACTCGATCTAATAAGCAACCGCACAAGGCTTGGTTTCCATTCTTTGTTGGAAAAACTCGATTTAAGCATATCGATTAAAATAAAGGGGTCTTGCGTCTCCCGTTTTTCATTGCATGTCCACTTGTTGTTATGACATGGAAATTGCTTAAGAAAAAACAACCACCGGTTAGGAAGGCGAATTAGCCTTTTGGTAGTGATGAATGAGAGTCCCGAAATGCCATAAACAAAGTGTCATCCAAAACCAAAACTCAACAAAATATTGTCTGTATAAGTGAAATCAAGTGCAGTCTCAATGATGATGGTACCGGTCATGTTGATTTTCGTCAGGGCAGGTTTAGCCGGTTGAAGAAGCACCGGAGACTAATAGGTCTTGGTTGGTGGTAAGCCCTTGTTGGTATCTTCTTTTCCCCTTGAAGAGGCGATTGTCCAGATCGAAGCTTGCATGCTGCTTATGCGTAAAATGTGAAACCTATGCTTTTCTCTTAGAGTAAGTAAAGGGATTTTCGATTGTAAAATGATCAACTGCAATTTTATTTTGGAATAAATGAAAAGATAGTTTAGTTCATTTTATTTTTGTTAATGGAAATCAGTAAATGTTTCTTTTCAGTTAATTCAGTTAGATGTTCATTCAGCTGGAAATGAAACTTAGAAGTTAGTTGAAGAATTAGATATTATGTATTTTCTTTTATTGAAAAATTCTTTCCAATTTAAAATGTGAAAAGGGAACCCTAGTTCCTAATTGACAATGAAAATTGTGAGTTAGTTAATGATTCCCTAGCAGTTAATCACTGTCAGTTCGTTATTTGTAAATTGGGAAAAATCCCTAGAATGTTAGTTATTCAATTCCCTTCAGCTAAAGTTGGAAAATAATTGTTTTTCCTTTAACTGTTAGATGTAGTTGTTACATAAATACAAGTCACTCTCATTGATGTGTGTGTCAACCACCTTGAAACTTCTCCATTTACTAAAATATTAAAAACAACAAACCACACTTTGAACTTTGTGCCACCCAATTCTGTAATGTCCCCTTCCTAGGCAGTACAGTTATTTTAGGGGTTAGCCTATCATTCAGATCCTCATAGGATGGCAGATGTGTTTAGAGAATCACTTGAGGCAGTTATCCAGCGTTTGGGAACATTACTCCAGCAGTTGATTCAAGTTTGCACCTTGGCAGACACTTTTTGAGTGATTCACAGATACTTACTATTTATAGTAAGTCAAGCAGGCAGGAGTTGCTATTTTTGGCAGGGCATCTGATTCAGTTGGTCAGCTCAGTTTCGACCCAGTTTGACAGTCTAGTGAACAAATAGTGAATATTAAAGCATTTAATGATATTTGGAGAAATATTTAAGTTGTGACTTTATAATATAAAGTCAATTAATTAAATATTAAAATATCAATGGAATAATATAAAGTATTAATACTTTATATTAAAAGGGCGAATATTAATGACTTATTTACTCAATAGTCATTTATTAAAAAGGGGACGCCATATTTAATTATTTCTCCGAAGTTTGAAGAGGCGAATTTTATAATATTTAAAATGCTCATTCACTTGCTTTTTTGGGTCGACTTATTGAGAGAAGGTTTATATTTCATCTCAAGGCAAATCGAACTTCATTGTGAATTATTCTAATTTGTCTATTTTTCTCTCTAAGAACATTGGGGTTTGTGAAACAAGGGTTTCTGCAGATCATTGGGCTTTGAAGAACGTTCCCTCTTCAGAATCAGACATACTGAGACTATGAGATACCAGTTGAAGCTTGTCAGTTGATGACTTTATTCAAAAGTCATATTTGTGCTTACAGAGGAAGGATTCAGTAAGAGTTTTGAATTATTTTCATCAGATATCAGGGGCGACTTGATTGAGGCTCATTTCCAGTTGTTTGGCTTTCATACTTCTCAGCCGTACATTCATTATTGCTGCTGAAGGCCGTACTGTACCAGCAGATTGGCGTGTGAAGGGAATAAGAGAAACGCCTTTGTTCTTTGGTCTCTATCTTCTCCAGATTGGGCGCTTAGCTTTCTAGTGGTATTTGGTGTCATTTTGGTTGAGGGAAAGAATGCATTTTCATGTATCTTGATATTCTTCAATCCGTGCGCCTGGCTGCAAATAAATCAGGTTTCTTTTAATTGTTTACCAGCTGCCTTTTAATTTGCATGTATTGCCTTTCAGATTGTAATAGTTGGATTTGAATAAGGAAAGTATTCTCTGTTCAAAAACATGGATTTATTGTTGATCTGGCATTTCTACCAATTTATTGTATTTATTTTCAAAATCGCACCTATCTTTCTTTATTGCAAAAAAACCTCAAAAAAATCAAAAACTACAAAACAAACAAAAATCGCATTCACAGTCAAAAGATTTGGGTTGAGGGACACCTGGTCTCTTACAAATTCTCTCAAACTTTGTGCATTCATTCTTCCAATAAAAATAGAAGTGTGGAAAAGTCATTAGTCCTTGAAGCACTCTAATGCATAATTGTTGCACAAACCTTCCTCAATCATGCCATTGAAGCTAGAAACATACTAAATGATGTTCATATGAAGTCAATTCTTAATTAAATGCAAGAGATTAACACTTTGAATCTTGTTCCCTTTGTGTGTGAGATTAACTCTTTGGGATTCGTTCTTAGACATGTTGAATATAATTCATGACTTTGGTTCTGTCCAAAATACTTCTAGCCCATGAATATAACAAAATATACACACTATGTCAAATAAGGCTAGCTATTTGGTAAATCATCAATATTTTCAAAAAGATGCCACTTTTTCGTCAAAAATTACCCTAAAAGGGAATTTCTCCAAAAGTATGAATATGAAAGTTGATCTCCAAAGTCACAAACTTTTAGAAAAAGCATATGGAGTTCCTTGAAAGACTACAAGGCTGTAATAGACTTTACTCTTGCAAGCTTTACTTGCTCAATGATGGCTCTGCGCATCAACATGTGATCATAGGTGGAGTGTTTAGAGTCTAAAACCTTCTTGACCTCTGCTAAACATCTAAAATAATAGTTCAACAATTACCATGATATCAAGGTGGCCAAATATGGCGGATAGCATTATATCCACTGTATTTTCCTTCTTTTTTTTAAATGTGTTTAAATGGTAAAGAATTTGTAAATATATAGTATATTTTTATATTACATATTTTTAAAAACCCTAAAGCAGATGTCAAAAAATATAAAATAACTTTTATAAATCATTAAGCCTTAAGTTTGAGCTTTTGTGGAGGCCCAGCAGCTTGAAATTCAGGTTCTGGGTCCGCTTTTTTTCGAAATAGCACTTTTCCATAGTTGTGTTAAGATTTGTTCTGGGCAGCTCTGAGTTTACATGGTGTGGTAGATTTTCAAGAAGAAAAAGACTATTTAAAAATTTATTTTTTACTGTTCAATTATTATAAATTATTACAGTTTAAATATGCAATTTGCCATACCCCTTCTTATTGTGTTTTTCAATTAAATATTTTTTTCGTCATTTGAGGTCCACCATATAAAACACTCTGTACGAAAGTTGCTGGCTTGAATGAAATACGTTGTCTAAGGTATGGCCAATCATGATGCCTCTGCTAATCACTAGTATTTAGCTGGCCTCTAGAGCCAACGCCCATTCAGGTTGGGTAAACATTTTTCAATAGCGTAAGTGTGAGAGTAATGGGCTTTTACCAGTGGCAGAGCAGAATGATTCCTCTGCAACATGGAGTGTTTGCCATGTCATTCCAATCACTTGCAAGGCACCAGTACCTATCCACATACTAGAGATTGTAAACTGGGGTGGCATTCCAATGAATGATTCTAGTGGCCAAGCTAGTAACCTAAACAAGTGTAAGAAGTGTGAGGCATGCATTTGAGACTTGAGCCTCGCAAGCTCGAAATCTACACTTGTGGATAGCGTGGATGTGTTGAGAGATCCAGGAAGAAGGAAAACCATGTGAGACAAGAAGGTCGAAGAGAGTGAAAGTATGAGTAACTATAAACTATTACAGCAACCAATTTGTTTCTGCAAGAATATGAAATCTAAGCTTTCTCCCCTGCTCGTAAGGCTGACAAAAAGAATACAGAGCAAGATATTGAAACGATAACATAAAGGCCGGCAGCTTGCCTACTTACATAAGTCGCATAGAGTTCAATGCTGTTATCCAGCATAATATTCCTCAGCAATTTGTCCCCACTTATGACTGAAGCCTCCTGCGTTGGACCTGCCGTAGGCTGCTCACACATAAATAAGCAATTGAATAAAATTAGGAGATGAATGATTGGCAATGAATGCATGAATGCTTACCCCGATAAATTCCAATTGGATAGCTGGAGGCTTCTCTTTCTCATTCTCAAGCGGCGGAGGTGATATGTTGGAGGCGAGAGGCACAAATTCCAGTGGCTTAGGAGGAAACTGAAAGCACCCTCCTCGTTTTAAGCCATGATGCTGATTCACCCTGGAGAGCCCATCCGTGCTCTGCCATTTCAGATATGGTGAATGACGCTGGAAAGGAACGGCCATCCGTGCTAAGAATGCACCACAAATTGGTGAATATCTTTATATCCAGACCGCATTAATAACTTACGTTTCCATGTTTGAAGTCTCATTTCGAATAATTTAATTATTTTGTAGGTAATGGGAAATTTGCATGATATTCTTTTGTTTCGGTTTTGATTGTGTTAGTATTTTTTTCATCAATGTTTGGATCACATTCTCATATAAAGTTTATTTTTAATATATTTTTTCTTAGATTTTCATTTTTTTATTCTTAATGTAATTAAACTTGAAAATAACAAAAACAAATACACGTAGTTGATTTTGATGATCAAAAGATATGTGTTGTTTTGATCATAGTTTTTGAATCATAACTTAAAATCACAACTTCATATATATATTGGAAGAAGAATGACAAAGTATGAAATAGATTGCTCTCAAATTTTAGCAAATTGATCTCATGTACATAAAATCCATCTCACACCCACAAAGCTAACCCCTAAGATTCAATTTGTTTGTCTCCCAACCATTTCAATAACGATTATGATCCAACTAAACACATGTTTGTGTGGTCTATTGCTTTACTATTGTATTAAAGGCATTCAATTAAGGCCTATTAATCATCAAGTAATTATTTGAACATCATGGCATGCTAGAAACACTTCACTTGGAGCACTTAAAAATAATATAATTTGTATTGCATCATCCTAAAGCATTTGCATGACTGAAGTTTATTGTTTTCAATCATTAGCATGACCATAAATCAGTTATTTTCTTGGAGATGACCTAGGATAACATGTACCCTAGCAATAGTAACCCTCTAAATATGTTTTTAAATATTATCAATCCTCGTGATAAAGTGGATGATAGTGAATCAAGTGAACTAGGAAGCAAGAGTGTGCACTATACCAAATTAGATTCATGACCAAACATCAAATTTGCATGCATGGAAGTGGCACAAACCCATAGGTTTGATCCTTCTAGAGTTAGTCAATTGCTACAAACTTGAGGCATAATACAAATAGAGATTCTTCCTTTCCAATCCTAAGATGTTCAAATTTTAGCATCTATAGTAACTTATTGCATCATCTTTATACCTAGCTCCATGTGCCCTAATCTCATTATTTACTTTCAAATATTAGCATTTAATGTTTCAGTTCCTTTCAATATTTATGCACACAATTATCAATTATTATCTAGCTTAATTTATGCTTGTTTATGCATCTTGTTGAATTAGCCTAGGTTAACCTAAAGGAAAGTTGACTTTCCTTAATTTATGCTTGTGTATGCATCTTGCTAAATTAGCCTAGGTTGACTTTCCTTTACATTTTGGTGAGCTTTTCTACTCTTACATGACTTAATTTCCTCTGAGGTTTTTCATAATCATTAAGATTTTTAGACCTACATTTTTCTAATTTTGTATATTATTTCTAGATTTTATTTTATTGTTCATTCATGTGCTTCATTGATACATCCTTATTTTAGGTTTAAGTGTGCACTTATTTATGTATCTCGTCTTTCACCCATACTTGTGGTTGCCTTAAGGTTTTATATTTTACACATATTTTTAGATCTAATACATCACTTAATTTTCTAATTCCTTAAGTCTAAAAGTGATTTATATTGCATCATCATGGATTTCCTCTCCCCATTCCTTTTTATGGTATTGCACCTTATTATGATACATCTTTTATGGCCTATCATAATGACTTGGCTACTACTTCATCCCTTGATGCACTTGATACAACTAAGAATCTTGCCTCATGTGATGTATCTAGCAAGCATGATAGATTTTCTTTTACATATGTGGATTCTCCTTCATATGTCTATTTTGATTCATCTTTAATTGAGGAATCTAGTGATGTAGATATGCGTGTTTCACCTTCACTTACATATGATGATGAGGTACCTTCTCCCATGCTTAGTGATACAATTATTTTAATGGGATTACAAATCTATAATGATCACCCAAGAGTGATGAGCCTTATGATGAGTATACTTCTTCTATCACTAATGTTATGCCTATATATGATACATATTATTCACCTTCACCTTCACATGAGGTCACTACTCCTCATGTGGTTCATTATACAACTTCTTTATGTTATGGCTTGTGGTCTGTGAATACAAAATTCACCATGCTCCCTTTAGGTTTTGGTTTTTAGCTAAGTACCAGCCCATGCCTTCAAATAAATTCATCGGCCCCCCTTTTGATTGTCACTCCAGCCTCTGCCATGTGTCCACTCATCGCTCCCCAAAGGATTTTTCTCCTTGCTCTTCTATTGTCCCCCGATATGCTCCCACGTGTCTTCATTGCGGGTTATTTTGATTGCTTCCTTTCACTTCCTCGTCAGTCCCCGCTCGTGTGCCACATAGCTCCCATTCACAAAAAGGTTTGGCGGGCCCCACAGGTGGCGTCTATATCAAACATTATTGCTATGTGTCATCTCAGCGCAAGCTTCTTCAACAAAGGAATGAAGTGAACAAAGGGCTACGATATGTTGCCATGTGTTCTAACTGCCTATCCAGGGAGGCGACACTTGTCTACACAGGGCTTTGTTGGGACCACTTCCATCATTCGCGGGGGATGCACCTAAATGGAGGGCGACCAAATGTTGTGTCTCGAATCTTTTCTGTTACAACGACCAAGGGAAATCATTGCCTCGACATCATTGCCCAGGATTCTGAATCTTTTTAGTTGTTGCTCGCCAGGCAGTGGAAGGCTCACTATAAATACTGCTCTTTTCTTTTAAAGAAGAGGTCAAGAAGTTGGAGGTTCCGAGTTTGAAGATTACATGCTACGTACTTTTCAAGCTTCACTAGTTTTAGAATTACAAGATTTTTGGAGAGACCAAGCTTTTTATTGTTTAGATTATTGCAAGAACTCACAGACTGTGCCATTGTTCGGCCTCTTTGTTTCTTATGCTATTTGATAAAATTTATACTGTGCCATTATTGTTTGAATGGTTTATTTGTTGTACTTATATAAATGAATGCATGTTTGTTGGTTTAGATCATGTCTTTCGACTCTTTTTTTTAGTAAATAGGTATTATTATTATTTTATGTCATTGAATGAGTTGTTCATGCTGCAATCCTTAATTTATGTTATTCTAAGACATGGTAAATTGCTAAGCGGGCTCTTAGATCATATCCAAAAGATTGTGCCTTTTATCTACATTTTGGCACATCGCCTTAGTTAGATTCTTTATTTTTATATCTACTTTTGTTTCCCATTCCAAAACCCCAATTACAAAAGAAGTCGACTTCTTTAAAAATCTAGAGGTCACTTAGTTTAGTGCAATAAGTCCCCCATAAACTGAGTTTCCCACAAAGGGCTATTACCTTGCCAATTTTTGGCATCAATAGGTTTCTTCTATGGGGGTCTGGTGGTGGGTCAAGGTCTAGTGTGTCGGGGGTGGTTGGTCTTGGCTGGGTGGCAGTTTTTGGTGGTAGTTTTTGGTGACAGATATGATTGGCTCCTGCTTAGCAAACGTGTGTAATTTTTTTTGCAAGTTAATACAATACTCTCTTATGAAACAAACAAACAAAAAACATAATTGTTTCCATTTGACATCAACTTTCATATTAAATATTTATCTAAAATAGAAAAAAATTATACCACCTTGATATAGATTCTTTTATTTAGTGCATCATATTTTTTTCAAATTTTTTAATAAGTTTTAGCATTTTTCCTTGGCATGGTAATCAACCTAATATTTTGTGTTGATAACCTACTTTTAGTAAAAATGAAAAATAAAATATAAATAATAATTAAATTATTAAAAAATATATATATTTGAAAACAACACTTATGGATCTACAAAAGGGTATTTTTATATTTAAAAAATAATATTATTTACATGAGTAGGAGTTATTGAAACTTCAAGCTTTTCAAATAATATTTTTTGTAAATTGCCCTCAAAGTGGTGCTACATAGGCATTTAACCAACAATTTTAGTTGGAAAAGTTGTGGAAATATCTAACTTAGCTAGAATGAATCTTACTAGATCATATGTCTGACCAAAATTGATTTTTAGTTAGAAATACTTAAATTCACTTGTGCTAGCTAATAATTTGGTCGAAAGTGTGACACAATTTTGTACTTTTACCCCCAACACTCACAATACCACAGGTTTTCATTCACACCAAGTATTGCTATTTGAATTTGTAACTAAATTGAGATCATTGGTATCATAAATTTAGATCATTGATATCAGAGCGGGAATTCTCCTGAATGTCAAATCACACATGGTTAGGCTATCAAAGGCTAGGATTGGAAACACAAAATCTACCAAATTATCCTCCTTTTAGACACACATGACCAAAGATGGCAAATATACAAGGTGACTCATAAGGCCCTATCAAGGCGATGGTTGAAGAGGCTTTAAAAAGAAATGAGAGGATACGATGAGTCAATTTGGATGATTATTTTGACAAAATCAAGGTAAATAACAACCGAATGTGGTACAGACACCATTTCATGGACATATTCCTTATTGAACAAAGGTTTTCATTGATGAAGAGGAGTGATGTCAAAGGTTGTTAGTTTTGTCAAGGATTAATTGAATTTGTTGGAATCAAGGAACACTGAGAGGGGGGTGAATTAGTGTTTTGTAGTTTTTAGCTTTATTAATATGATCTTTAAAGCATTTATAACATTCAACCAAAAGAAGGATGCATGAACATAAAAAAAAACAACCACAACACCATAACACAAGGATTTTTTACGTGGAAACTATGTTAAGGGAAAAACCACGGTGGAGGTCAATCCACAATATGATCTGAGTATACTCAAAAGTGTTTACAAAAGGGGAATGCACATGCATTCAGGCACACTGCCTAGAGCTCACTGCTCAAATACAAAAGAAGACTCACCGTCTTACAAAATTATTTGGATTACATCCAAAAGATTTGAACTGACAAAATAGCATCTGCTAATGCCTGATTACAGTTCCAGTTAAGCTCATTAATCGCTTTCTTGATCTTCTGTCTGATTCTGCTCTTCTTCTCTATCTGCTTTAATTCGCATCACAAATCCTTTTATGCACAAGTGAAACTATGCATAATCACACTACAATCTCTCTGATTTTTGTATCACACATCAACACACTTCATACACACATCAAAATGATATAAATGATCACTTATATATCTATATGCAACTAAGGATTTAATCAACCACATGTCGGCTTCAATAAAACATAAAATATTTACAAACCGTTAGCTCAATCCACAAATAATTTTCAATGTGCACCAACCAAAGTTGACCACAACATAGTGAGGACCCAAATCAACATGCTCAAACACAAAAACACTTAAACAATTTATTCTCGAAGATCCACAGCATGCTACATTCACTTAGTCGGCCTTTTGCACTAATAAACAAAAAATTAATCAACCAGATCTTCTAACTTACACAACAATTGATACGAGGCTCTATGATTCAAGGAAAACATAGATCATACATCTAGCAACCTTCCCTAAGATCCACAACTCAAAATGATAACATAAAATTGCATATGAATTGACGAACACAATTATGTCGGATGCTCTGTTCTAGCTTGACAGTTAATCACTTGGCTTCACTCTAACTTCCGGTATGAGAAAATGCTAACATGTGGATCAAATCACTAACTAGGGTTGCCATCAATGACAACACCAGATGACTTGTGCAATGTCTCTTGCCAACAATCTCGCCCTTTGGCATTGATGGCAACACTTAGTGAAAAATGACTAAGTGTCGGATCAGTACTAACATGAATACACTGCCAACCTTCAAAATTTCAAAACACAACTCCCCCTGAGATGATTAAAGCATTTTTCACTATCCCACTCTCCCTCTTTGACATCAATGGTAAAGGCAGGAATCCACATACCAAAAATCAAACTGCTATGAACAAACTACATATGTACAAACTTGCTTCTACAACTTACATAAACTTGAATATATCTACAAAATTATTCTTCAACAAGCTCAAACTAGTGTCCCAACTCTTTTTGAGACTCTCCAAGATAGTCATGTGACCACATAATAGATAATATTGCATCTTTGTTGACTCAAGGTTCGTCGAATCACTGACCGCCATAACATCTTGTGCTTCCTTCAATGCACTAAGCATTGTCTCCTTCTTAGGACCAATCAATCCTCTGAGCTCACAAACTCTTTCAACAATTTTTCTTTCTTCATGCTTCAAACTTTTAATCTTTTCAAGCAGGGATATGACTTGACCTCTTGCTTTCTAATAGAAATGGTTAGAGGATCAAATGCTTGAGAGATATCTACTAATTGTTTCTCACATTCCTTCAGTTTCTTTTCAACATCTGTAGTGAACTTAGACAATGATAAGCATGACTTATAAATCTTTCCACCTTCAGAAAAAGCACTTTTAATATTCTTTACACAAGTAGCTAACAAAGATTTATCATTAGCAATCATTCCCTTCAACCTACAGAACTTGTTAGCATCAAACTCCTTCTGAACCTTATCCATAGTAGACTTCTCAAGTGACTCAAAGTGAGTACTTATAGAATTGACAAGTTTCTTCAACTAACTAGATGGAGAATCAGATGAGTCCTTGACATATGAAGGCATGATCTTCTCCAAAATACCATATGCAATTTAACAGGTCACTATCTTCAAAATGATATTTCAGAATCTCTTCCCTTGCCTTAGCTTGAGCGAATGATGCAACTTTCAGCTTCTCAATGGGAGATAAAGTAGCCAAGTTGATAGGACCTTTAATCATATCAGAAACAAACTCCTATTGTTACTCTTCCAAAAACTCCTTCAATGCCTTTGCAGTGTCTCTTGCTTCCACGTGAATTTATTTTGCCTCAACCTTCTTTTCTTCAATCACTGATTCTTCCTGGGCTTTAGGAATCTCAATTCATCAACCGACACAACTTTAGGAGCTTTAGTCTCCATAGGAATTTTAGCATCATGTATATCTAGAGGATTCATAGTATCCTCAAATGTATCTTCTTCATTTACCAGACTAGATGGAGCAACTTCAACATGCACTTCTTCGTAAACAACATTGTCTATGTTCTTCAACAAAATTTCCTTAATAATTTTCTTAGTATCCTTTGCAACTTCTTCAGTCTGGCTAATCATTAGCTTGTTCACCCTTGTTTTTCTCTTAAAATCCCTTTTAGGTTCATTGAGAATATTCTTCATCTCTTCTATAGACATCACTGGACACAGATCAACAAGTATTTGTTCTCTCATTTTCTCTTCTTCAGTTCTTGCATTAACTTTCCTCGTTTCTAAAACTTCATGTAGAGCTTTAGGTAACTCAGACATTATTTCAATGAGAGTCATATTGAAATTATTCAAGTACTTTATTGTGCCTTCCTCAAGAATTCTTTGACCAACACTATCAAAGGTGTCATACCATTCACAAAGTGGTCTAAGATTACCATCCTTAATCAAGGCTTTTTCAACTTCTTCTACAGACATACCTAGTTTGTCAATTTTCATATTTTTCTTTGCTTTCTCTTCACCAGAGGGCTTGTCCTTAGTGACTTTTGTTTCCTTTGAGCCCTTATGCTTAATTTCTCTTACCTCCTCATCATATTTAGTTTCTTCATCTTCAGAAACAACAACATAGACTCTTGTGCTCTTGTCCTTCTTTCTCTTTCCTTCTCTACCGGATGTTTTGACTTGAGTTTTCACAGGACTTGGCTTCTTTGCAAGACCAGATGAGAGAGCAGAGCTTCTTGTGGATCTAGATCTGGCAAAGGATGTTGTCGAACTAGCAAAATCAGTTCTAGTTGGCTCTCTTGCTTCAGCTTGTTCTCTTTTCCTTTTAGCTTCTCTCACAGCCTCAGTTGATATACCCATGCTTTATGCAAAAGCTTCCACTTTTGTTCTCACTCTCTGAATTATCATAGGCTTCTTCAATTGATCATGCACTTGCATATCCTTTTCCTCAAAGGTACCAAACCTTTCTTATGTTGGGTCCCGAGGTTTACTTAGCAAGTGTTGAGCATATACCTCCAAAATGTGTTCCTCAACCTCATAACCCATAGGCATTATCCACATTGTTTTCGGATCAGCAGCTTCCATCAAACATTGATCAATATCAACCATGAAGCAAATTGTATCCTTTTACTTCTCCACAATAGAAGAAGGAATCCTTTCCCTGGCTTGCATCTCATTCTGAAAGTTCTTGAAATAACCCCAAATAATAGTTTTTCTAGCTTTACTATCACCAATTCCATACAAGATGTCTCTATCCTTCTTGATTTTGCCAAGATTTTCCATTAACTAGTTCTAGAGTAACTCACATAGGTCATAATCTGCATTTTCCTTGATCATTTGATATGCTACATATATTGTTGTACCGAATACAAAATTGTCTCGGTTGGAGTGATAGATCTTATACCCAATGACCATAGAAGAAAATCTAACATCCACTTCAATAATATCATCAATTGTCATAGCTCTCTTGTCGAACACTAAACTGATTGCATCTGTGACCATTTGATTCTTCACACTTTCAATGTGGGAAACCCACTAGATGAATTTAAACCAGTAATAGTCCTTATGGCTTCCTTTGTAATCTTGAAAGGCTGACTTAACCACATAAATTCAGCATGCACTCAACTCAATATATACTGAACCCACTCATTTTCTTCGAACATGGGAAACTTCACAATCTATGTGAATTTCTTCTCCTCCAATGTCTTAAATTTGAGTTTCACACATAAATATTCTCCCACAATGTGATTGGTGTACAAATTCAACAACTGGGAGCTTCCTAATTCTTTAACATTTGCATGAATGTATGCCTTAATATCTTCAATATGCAAAACACCATATGGAACAAAAGAAAATGCACCTAAAGGTTCTATTTCGATGGATTTGAAGGGGTGCCATTTGAATTTCGTACAGGGCCTATCCTTAATGTCAACGACCAATGGAGCAGCCATTTCCAGAATTTTCAAATTCACAAGTTTTCAGATAAATACGTTTCATCGAATTAGGGTTTGATTGCCAAATCGCTTTTAGACTTGAATCTTTGCCCAAGTTCGCCAAAGTTCGCTTCAGAGCTCTCTAAACTTCTTCTTCTCAAAATGCAAAGTGACAAATAAGGGATAAAAAATAACCTTTTATCATTTGCGCACCTAACTTTTTCATCGCAATAAATGCTTTTACCCTAGGTCTTCTGGATACCCTGTTTTCACAGACTGTGAAAGAAAATTCTTTTACGGACCTTCAAGTTTGTTTAAATTCTCTCCACAAGAAATTTCAAAGCATCTGCACATCACTAATGCAATCATTACAGTCTCCCACATTCTGGTACCAACTACCAACAAGGGGGTTAAAAGATTTTCTTAAGAACTCCCCCTAGGCCAGAGGCCTTAAACTAATTCCCAAAGGAATTACTAGAACTTGGTTCTAGTGTGGAATCATTTCCTACTTCAGAGGGACTCTTCTTCACCCATATCTTCTTCATTTGCTTCCTGATCTCATCTATAGTAACTTTTCCTTTTCCCTTTTCATCCTTCTGCATGTTTTTCCCTTGATTTACCGAACCCTTCCTTCTTCTACAAAATCTTGCAATGTGACCAGATTTGTTGTAGTTGTAGCACACCACATTTCTTTATCTAGACCAGTTGTTCCATTGATTTTCTCTTGATCTGCACTGGTTAGCAATATGGTCAAATCTATTGCATGTATAACATCTGACATCTCAATTGAAAAAGTTGTTTGACATAATTTTGCATTCATTTGACTTATGACCATACTTATTGCAATTGAAACACTGACCTAGGAATGATGGACCACTTGGATTCATTTTTCTTCGACATTGAGCAACCATATGACCAAATTTATTGCAAACAAAATAGTAACCATTGAATCTTTGAGCATTAGGTTGTCTTACTGGATACCTCCCAGCTTTATTCATTTGATTCCCTTGTCTAAATCTCCTTTGTCCAGATTCATAGCTTTCTCCTTTATCATATCCAAGACCTCGCTTTTCACCTTTAGTCCTTTGACTTTTAATCAGTTCATCAAGCTTGGCTGAGCTAATCTTGAAATTATCCTTGAATTCATTTGCAGCAACAAGTTCATCTCTAAGATCAACAATCTGCTTTTCAAGCTCTTCTTCATTATTTCTAGACTATTCCAATTCAAGCTCCAACTGATTGAATCCATCAGTAATTCGGCTGCATTCTTCAGATTTTTATTTCAAGGACTGAGTAAGCTTCTCTTCATTCTTCTTTGTGTCTTCAATCTCCTTTGTCATCCTCATTACAATAGATTCCATCTCATGCGTTAGGACAACATTATCTCTGGTAAGCTTTTCATATTCCTCTATCTTTTCCTTCAAGGCTTGAATCAGGTGTTCATCTTCCATGCTCTTACTTTCTTTTTGTTTAAGCTTATCACATAGTTCTTTTCTCTTTTCCCTTGACTCATTGATTTTATCTTTCAATGATTGAATGAATTTCTCAGCATTCGTGAGATTTGCTTGCAATTCCCGGACTTCAGATTTGGACTGATCAAGATCATCTAAGGCCACCAAAAGTTGTTGTTGAAGACTGCTTGAATCCATTGAATCACTTTCTCGAATCTTCCCCAAGCTTTTAAACTTCTTCTAAGGAACTAGGCTCTAATACCAATTGTTGGAATCAAGGAACACTGAGAGGGGGGGTGAATCAGTGTTCTGCAATTTTTAGCTTTATTAATTTGAACTTTAAAGCATTTATAACATTCAACCAAAAGAAGGATGCATGAACATAAAACAAACAACCACAACACCATAACACAAGGATTTTTTACATGGAAACCCTGTTAGGGGAAAAACCACAGTGGAGGTCAATCCACAATATGATTTGAGTATACTCAAAAGTGTTTACAAAAGGGGAATGCACATGCATTCAGGCACACTACCTAGAGCTCACTGCTCAAATACAAAATAAGACTCACTATCTTACAAAAGTATTTGGATTACATCCAAAATATTTTAACTGACAAAATAACATCTGCTAATGCCTGATTACAGTTTCGGTTAAGCTCATTAATCGCTTTCTTGACCTTTTGTCTGATTCTGCTCTTCTGCTCTATCTACTTTAATTCACATCACAAATCCTTTTTATGTACAAGTGAAACTATGCATAATCTCTCTACAATCTCTCTGATTTTCACATCACACATCAACACACTTCGTACACACATCAAAATGATATAAATGATCACTTATATATATCCGCAACTAAGGATTTAATCAACCACATTTCAGCTTCAATAAAACATAAAATATTTACAAACCGTCGGCTCAATCCACAAATAAGTTTCAATGTGCACCAACCAAAGTCAGCCACAACATAGTGAGGACCCAAATCAACATGCTCAAACACAAAAACACTTAAATAATTTCTTCTCGAAGATCCACAACACACTACATTCACTTAGTTGGCCTTTTACACTGATAAACAAAAAATTAATCAACCAGATCTTCTAACTTGCACAACAATCGATACGAGGCTCTATGATTCAAGGAAAACTTAGATCATACATCTAGCAACCTTCCCTGAGATCCACAACTCAAAATGATAATAGAAAATTGCATATGAATCGACGAACACAATTCTGTCAAATGCTTTGTTCTAGCTTGACAGTTAATCGCTTAGCTTCAATCTGACTTCCGGTATGAGCAAATGATGACGTGCGGATCAAATCATTGACTAGGGTTGCCATCAACGACAACACCAGATGAATTGTGTAGTGTCTCTTACCAACAATACTTGAATTATCATTATATTCCCCTCAACTTATCATTTGAGTTGCAGAGATTTGTATAAATATATGTTATATTTTTGGTAGTATGTTATGTGTTAGAGGTTATCTTATCAATCATATTACTAAATCAAGAAAGATACATTATTTTTTTATTGAGAAGTAACTGCCTTCTGGAAGTTGGTGTGATTTATATATGCTTGTAATATCATTCATGTATCTATTCACTATGACAGTGGTGGTCTGGAAAGTTGTACTAGAATGTTTTAGCTCAGTATTTATAAAGTTCTAGAATGTATCTATGATATTCCAGTCAACGGCTACATGTTGAGAACAACTACATGTTGACAAAGTTAGCCTATGATATTCACATTTAAAAAAAAAATGAAGGTTCTACAATATAAATTGTGTGCTCTTATGGGAGTAGAGGAAATGTGAACATGTCTTTCATGGATGTGAGAGTGAGTACATATTTTTAAGTTTTGCATATACTAAGTTTATCTAGAATTTTAATTTCTATCTCTAGGATGATTTAAATTGGTGTGCATTCTACATTTTATAAAAAAGGGTTAAAAAATATTCCAATATTTGACTATTCATC
This sequence comes from Sequoia sempervirens, assembly GCA_007258455.2. Lineage (NCBI taxonomy): Eukaryota > Viridiplantae > Streptophyta > Pinopsida > Cupressales > Cupressaceae > Sequoia > Sequoia sempervirens. The sequence continues at coordinate 117,411 of VDFB02344295.1, forward strand.
ACCACAGTGTTTCCACCTCCACAAACGAATATGGCAATGATGATATAAATTGTGTGCTCTTATGGGAGTAGAGGAAAATAAATAAAAATGAATGATAAATAACATAACTATAACTTACCACTTAGATTTTAAATTCTTGTTGGATTGAAGTCACTTTTCTCATCACACACAAGGAGAAATAGGAAAACTCTTGGAGTTCCTGCAAGTATTAGTGCTCATAATAATAATAATAATAATAAAATACAATAAACATGAAACATATTACAATGCATAAACGTGAATTTTATTATGTGTTGCAAACTATAATAATTGACTAAAATCTAGCTGTAGATCTTTTGCTTATTTTGCTCTTGAAATTGTATTAATTACGCTAGAGTGATATTCAAATTGCTTAGGTGTTCAAATGGAGTCAAGAACTTATATTTATATGAGCTTAAACATATTTCACATTAACCATTAAGACAAGCCAACAATTGAATTCAAATTCTTAAACATATTGAGGTCAACAACAATATTTGGAGTTTAGGGCCTTATTAGGTGGGGCAGGGGCATTGAGCACCCTAGTACAACATTTTTAATCTCTTCAAAAGTTCGTTAAATAAATATTTAATTCAATTTCTAAAAAAGGACAATTAAACAAATAAATTATAAGCATAATTAGGTACATTCACATAAGAGGATACCAAATCTAGTGTGATATTTTCAAGGGTGATAATTTACGACACTACATCTAGCCCCCAATTTAGTGGGGGTATGAACTTACGCTCATACTCACACTAAAGTATGAAGAAAACAAAGAGTCATTTTGTCAAAACAATGTGATAGCCCCAAAGCTAAGGATCTTACCGAGAAACAATGTTAAGGCAAATAAAACACGTAGACATATAAGACATGGTACAACAAAGCATGTAGTAACACAAAACAAACACAAAGCGAACATAACATAAAACACAAATTGAGCATAAATCATACACAAATTAAACACAGAGCTTACATGATACATAAAAGATAAACAAAAATATGAATGGTATGGTTGATGTGAAATAAACAAGTTCAATACCAATTGTTGAGAAATTCAATCTCTATCCAAATAAGATTTCAATGGATGATATTCAAGGCTTGGACTACAACAATATGAAAATATAAACATGATCAATGATCAGTGGAGCTTTGCACTATGCTATCCAAGCGAGATCAAGTTGTGATGCAGGAAAAGAGTACCACAACAAAACATGACATCTTGTAGAGATAAATTGATGAACTCGACAAGTGGGCAGAGGTAGTGTGGACAACTATTGATCCCCAGGCATAGCAACTCCAAGAGGATCTGCAACGAGCCTATGAGTGGGAGGTTTCGCTATAGGAGTAGATGACGAAGCTACTAGAGGATGTAGTCAAGCTTAGAGGAGAGGTTTGAGGGTTGTGGGCATAGAGAATGTATGTGTCATGGTCACATCAGTCACATTCATTCTCATCCATCCAACATCCCCCTTTGCCACCATCACAAGCACTAGAGAGCTTAGGTAGTCATGCACCCAAGGGCTAGAGACCCAATTTTGTATGCCAATTTTTATAGATAATATAATTTTTGATGTACAACATTATTTTGTTGTATATCCACATACATATATATAGTCACCATATTTTAAGATAGTGGTGTCATATATATACATGACATTTGTGAAGGCTAATATCTTTTTGTAGGTCTCCAAGACATTCAAGCGTTCAAGTAATCAAGATCCAAATCCTTGAGGAGAAGTGTATGACTTCAGTCCCTCAAGAAATCCATTGAAGGGTTGTTCATTGCAACATTGTGTTCATTCATTATTCCTTCCTTTCAAGCATCATTTCTATCATTGACATTGCCATTATGAAAGTGGGAACACTTACACGGGGTTTGAATGGGGTAATCCCCTATATGACACAACATCCTCCCTCTTTGTGAATGTGCAGGTTACAGGTTTGGAGAGGATAAAAAATATCTTGAAGGAAAATTCTACATTGTTGTATTTGTTGTCATCAACCTTGTCAAGCCACAAATACTCACCTACAAAATTTATTGACGACATTGTGAAAAGTCTACAACTAAGAATCAAGAACTTAGATCCAACATCAAAGGACTAAAAAAATAGTTTTAGGACACCCTACCAAAGACCCAGTCACCTAGGGGCGACCAAGTTCCTCTACACGTGCTAAATCCAACTTTTGGCGGTAGGTAGACATAAGTTTGTACTTTCCAAATTCATCTGAAAATTACTATTTTCATTTGTTTATTTCCCAGAAATTGCATTTACATATTAGGTCATATAGTCTAATCAAGTCAATTATTTCAAATCATTTCCAACTCATTCCTAAGAATCAAAAGGATCTGATCCAAGTCTGATTGAATCACCTCTTTGGTTGAAATTCAATCTATGCACCTTGTTGATTTGCATCGTAATGAAATCCTAGAAATGTTGGAACATTGACCTTAGGTTTGGAAATTAAACTTAAGGCCACCCACATTTTTATGTTTCAGTTACAATTTTTAGTTGATATAAGTTTAAATGTAATTTTGTAGTTGTTGTAGTGGTTTTCAATATAATATTTCCAATTCATTGTGTTTTAAGATTACTATTGCAATATATTTGTTGTATTCCAACTCTCCTTGGAAAGATGACATAAATTCTAAAATAAATTTATAAATTGTGGGCATTCTTATTTATCTGAGCTATCAATATTTTTGAAAAAAATATAAAAAGAAATATGGGTTTGTAAGTGCTACTTAAAATTTACAAATCTAAAATCTATTTGTTAAGAATAATTCATTGGGCTCATTAGAGATCTTTAGGCATGTGAGAGTGAACCCATATTCTAGACATTCAAAATTTAAATTAACCACTTTCTATTAGTCATTATGAACTAACTTGACACATGTTTGTGTGACATGTTGCTATTTTTTAGTATTTAAATATTTTAATGTGTTGTTAATTCATATGTTGGACTTCAAGGAGAAAATCATTAGAACACATTTCAATTTATGAAGGGACAAATAATCATATATACATATTTTTTTATATAAACCACCTACATGCTTTTGCATATGTGGTCTTTGTTATCATTCCTCGTCATTAACTTGGTTCGACAAGGGGGTTGACCTATCATAACACATTCCCTATTGAGTTGAAGATCTCCTAAACATGTTTGTAAACATTGTTGAAAACAGAGGTAATTATGTAGCTTTAAAATTTGTAAAACTCTGAGATTGTAGATCTAATTAAGTGTTCTTTGTTAAAAATTCTTTGTGGATGATTATCTGTTTAGATTAATTTTACCACTTGTAGAATTAGACAGAAGATTGTAGAAGAATGAGACAAGAAGATAGAAGTAACACAACATATATGTGGAGAAACCCTTTTGGGAAAAAACTCCACCGCCAGAATCAATAGTGCTTGTATTATTTAACCTTAGAACAATATTACAATAACACTGTATCAATCCTTGATTGAGATGCTTCTTTTTCCTTCAAAAATTCTTCACAACCTGCAATAAACTCTGATAAAACTCTCTTCAACTTGCTGCAATTAATAGACAATAGCGAGCCTTGAAAACACCAAAGATTTTTTAATTACAAAGCACAAAGCCTCCTCTCAAAAACCTGCGCCTATTCCTTGCAAGTAGAGTTTCAAAGTGTAACAAGAAGTTGTTGGCAACACAAAGGCAGACAATTGAGAGGGGGGGTGAATCAGTTGTCATAGAAATTCAAAACTTATTCAACTTGTTAACCTTATTCTCAGATCTGATAATTAACCATGAAAGAATAAATCATCAATACATAGAAACACACATAACACCAATATTTTTTACATGGAAACCCTGTTAGGGGAAAAACCACAGTGGAGGTCAGTCCATAAAATTATACCCTGTTAAAAGTATAATGAAAATGAAATATGGGGAATGCACATGCATTCAGGCACACTTCCTAGAGCTCACTACTCAATTACAAAGGAAGACACAATGTCTTACAGAAAGATTTAGATTACAACCATCTAGCTTTTGAATTGAGAAAATAGCATCTCCTAATGCCTGATTATAGTTCTAGTGAAGCACATAAACACTTCTTCAATCTTCTTCACTCCCCTTCACACTCTACTCTGCCTTCGAATGATATTCACACATACACACACAAAAGCACACTCTGGTATTCACTCGCACCACCAATTTGAATAAACAATCACTCTTATATATATCCACAATAAGAAATTTCATCCCTTCATGTCAAATTCAACAAAATAATAAAATGAATATAAATTGTCAGCCCAAAACATTTAAGATTAACAATGCAAATCAACCAAGGTCGGCCATAACTTAGTGAAGACCCAAATCAACATCTCCAACATGAAAAACACTTCAATTAATTAATCCTCAAAGATCCAAAAAATGCTACAAACACCATGTCGGCCAAGAACAAAAAAAACATGAACACATAAGGTAAAGTTGCCAACCACGAGCACAACGATCAATGTAGACGTGCAACAAAGATAGAGAATGATCTAGAAACATCCAAAAACATCACGAATCACTAGAGAAGCATCCACAACCATTGAACTAACTAAAATCACATCATCTTTAATCAACAACACCAACTGAAGCAACAAAAAAAATGTCAGAATGTAAATCTTCATAACTCGATCAAATCTTCACGCGGATCTCTAAAACTTGACATGGATAAACTATATACACTCAGAAAAAAACCCTTTAGTCCACAACCTCTGATCATTAGCGTACAAAACTTACCAAAATATTGGACTTCACTTCACTACTGACAACCTGCAACTCATTTATTACAATTTTCTCAATATACTCGACATATACAAATTCTAATGAATTAACGCTAATAGTGTTGACATCAATGACAACCACATATCAGCAGCACAACCACAACATCCAACAATCTCCCCCTTTGGCATTGATGGTAACACATGATGTGAAAAACACCATCAATGCAACTAAATCTTGACACTTACTCCCCCTTAGGTTCTGACTCATTTTATCCTAAACTTTTTCATGCAACTCTTCTCCCCACATGACTCTTCTTTTTAGATAATTCACTATTTTTCACATGACTCTTCTCCCCCTTTGACATCAATGACAAAGATTTCTAAGCTCCACACAAACTCTGAACCACATATCTGAACATCTAACTACTTCGCCTAAGTAGCAGCCACCACAACATCAGTCTAAAACAAGACATGACCATGAAATGCACAGACTGATGCAATGCAATACGTCCTTAGTTCTAATTAGGAGGGGTAATCACCCCTAACTTCCTTCTGAGATACTCAAAAGTATCCTTAGGCAACGGCTTGGTAAAGATGTCTGCAATCTGCTCCTTAGTAGGCACATACTCCAGTCTGACTTCCTTTTTACTTACCTTCTACCTCAAAAAGTGAAACTTAATAGATATATGCTTTGTCTTTGAATGCAACACCAAATTCTTAGAAATGTTAATGGCACTTGAATTATCACAAAATATAGCAATAGGCTCATCATATACAACTCTGATATCCTTTATCATCTGCTTCATCCATAATAGTTGAGTACAATTGTTAGCAACAACAATGTATTTGGACTCTGCAGTAGATAAGGAAATGACATTCTACTTCTTACTTAACCATGAAATCAACTTCTTACCTAAGAAAAATGCTTCACCACTAGTACTTTTCTTGTCATTTACATCTCCTACCCAATTAGCATCAGTAAAGGCACTCAAAGTAAGATCACCATCTTTAGGATACCATAGGCCAAAGTCAATTGTTCCCTTCAAGTATCTAAAAATTCTCTTCACAACAGTCACATTAGATTCCTTCGGATCAGCTTGAAATCTTGCAACAATACATACAACATTCATGATATCAGGCCTAGTTTGAGTTAAGTACAACAATCCACCAATCATTGATCTGTATCTTGTCTGATTTGCTTTCAGAGAATTATCTTTTGTTGTCAACTTGCATCTAGTCACCATGGGTGTACCAACCGGATTTGAATCTTCCATACCGAACTTCTTCAGCAATTTCTTCACATACTTGGACTGAGATATAAAAATCCCTTTATCTAACTGAGTAATTTGTAATACCAAAAATAATTTCATCTTACCAATCATAGACATCTCAAATTCATTATGCATCTCATTAGAAAACTTCATGCACAAACCATCATCTCCTCCAAAAATGATATCATCAACAAATACTTCAACAATCAAATCTTTATTATGATCAATCTTGAAATACAGATTACTATTGACAATACCTTTGTTAAATCCAAGCTTTAGAAAATACTTTTCCAATCTTGCATAACATGCTCTAGGGGCTTGCTTGAGTCCATACAGTGCTTTCTTCAACTGACATACCATATCTCCCTTATCAGTCAACTAAAATCCATCAGGTTGCTCAGCATACAATTCTCCTTCCAATTCGCCATTTAGAAAAGCTGATTTGACATCCATCTGATAAACCTTGTAATCTTTGTAAGTAGGATAAGCAAGAAATAATCTTACAGCTTCAATTCTAGCAACAGGGTTAAAAGTCTCTTCAAAATCAATTCCTTCCATCTGAGAATATCCTTTACATACCAGTCTTGCTTTATTTCTAACCACTTCACCTTGCTCATTTAGTTTGTTTCTAAAGACCCATTTGGTTCCAATGGAATTCTTGTCCTTAGGTTTGGGAACAAGAATCCATGTATCATTCTTTTCAATCTGTTTTAACTCCTCTTTCATTGCTTCAACCCAATGTTCATCCTTACATGCTTCATTCACACTAGTAGGCTCAGTCTTTGAAATCAAGCAATATTCTTCTACAATATTTCTCCTATTTGGACACCTTTGTTCTTATCACCTATAATATGTTCTTTTGAATAATTCAATCTTACATACCTCAAATTCTTCTTAGGATGTTCTTCAATTTTAGGCTCTCGTGTTCTCTCTTTTGCGCTTCCACTAGTTTCTCCTTCTTCTTTATTCTCCCAATTCACTAGATTGATTTGCACTTGATTTGTAGTTTGAACTTGTTTTCCTTTGTTTGTACTATCATCCTGATCATCATAGTCATATCCACAAGTTTTGGATGGTGTACCTAAGTCTTCATCAACCCTAACATTTGCATTTTCAACTATTTTCCTCAATCTTTTATTGTAACACCGGCAGGCCTTGTCATTAGTAGAATAACCCAAAAAGATACCTTCATCACTCCTAGCATCAAGCTTTCCTATGTCTTCATCTTTCTTGATATAGCATTTGCTTCCAAATATCTTGAAATATTTAGCGGTAGGATTTTGACCAGTCCATAGCTCAAAAGGGGTCTTACCAGTATCACCCTTGATTTGTACCCAGTTGAGTGTGTACACAACAGTACTCACAAATTCTCTCTAGTAGATATGAGGGACATTTCCTTCCAGCATCATAGTTCTAGCAACATCTTCAATAGTTTTGTTCTTCCTTTCCATAACTCCATTTTGTTGAGGGGTCCACGGTGCAAATAATTCTCTTTATTCCATGTTCTACACAAAATAATTAAATTCACCAGAAGTGAATTCACCACCTCTATCTAATCTCAGACATTTAATCTTCAAACATGTCTCAGCCTCAACCATAGCCTTAAAGATATTGAACTTTTCCAATGCTTCAGATTTCTCCCTTAAGAAAGCAACCCATACCATTCTAGAATAATCATCAATGAGTAACATGAAATACCTGTAACCTTGTAGACTTCTGACCTTAGAGGGATCACACAAATCAATATGCACCAATTCTAACAATTCATTTGAACAATGCTTTTTACTCCAAAAAGAAATTCTAGTTTGCTTTCCTAGTTGACATTCCTTGCATATGGCATTAGTAGGTTTCACCAACTTGGGTAGATCTCTCACAGCCTTAGTAGAACTTATCTTGACAATATTATAAAAGTTAACATGACACATTCTCCTATGCCATAACCAAATTTCATCAACTTGAGCAATCAAACAACTTTTACTAGTAGCACTTAAGTGAAAGATATTACCTTTTGTTTTTGTACCTAATACAATTTTATTTCTGGAACTCAATATTTTGTACTTTCCATCCTTGAACAGAAGATTGTATCCCTTATCAACCATCTGACCAACACTCAAGATTATTCTCCAAGCCTTCCACATTCAAAACATCATCAATAGTATGCTTACCATCAAGAGAAATGCATCCTCTTCCACGAATCACACTGGCTGTATTATCACCAAATCTCACAACACCACCATCATATTTTTCCAAGCTTACAAACTTACTTTTGTCTCCTATCATATGATGTGAACATCCACTGTCAATCACCCATTCATCTTTCTCTTCAACTCAAGCAGCTAGGGCTTTCTCCACAGTTGTACAACCAGTAGATTCAGTAGATACAGGATTATTTTCCTTGATAGCAATAAATACCCATTCATCATCGCTTCTATTTCCTTTATCAGATTCATAATCTGTCACACCTTCATCAACAACGTAATAATACTTCTTCTGAAATCTAGGCTTGTTATGTCCTGGTTTAGGAGTTCTTTCCGGACACCTTGATGCAAAATGACCTATCTTATTGCAAGAAAAAATTTTAAGAGGCTATTTTACTTCATACTTACCTTTTCCTCTCAGTACTCTCTTAACAATAAGTGCTTCCATCTCTTCCATCTCTCTTTCTTCTTCTTCAATCTGTTTGATTTCATCCTCATACTTGAATGTCTTTCTAGATGAACTATCACCTAGATCATATCTCTGTCTATCTCTTCCGGAAGTAGTGGCCTTAAATGCATATTCAACCTTAGGAAGGGAATCACCAAATTCACTCAACTCAAAAGCAGTTAGCTTACCAACCAATCTATCTCTGGTTACATTTGTTACAGTCTGGAGCTCTTCTATATCACTAGCTTTGACTTTGTAAGAATCAGGCAGGGATCTAAGCACTTTAGCAACAATCTTTGATTCTTCCAACTTTCCACTAGCACATCTGATACCACACACAAGTTCATTCAGTCTTTGCATGAAAGTCATAATATTTTCATCATCACCCATTCTCAACATCTCATATTTCCCTTTCAGACTCTGCAACTTAACAATCTTCACATTAGAATCACCTTCATACAAGGTTTCCAACTTTTTACAGATCTCATAAGCAGTCTTCAGATCCATAACATTTGTCATCTCAGTATCAATTAAAGCACTCAACAATGCTTCCTTAGTCTTGATATTATGCTTAGCATCCCTGATCTCAGCAGAAGTAGTAGGACCATTCGGTGGAGTAACATACCTATTATATGTAATGCTCCAATAGGGTTCACCAATGCATCTCAAATGATACTCCATTCAAATATTCCACAGAGAATAATTTGTTCCATCAAATCTTAGACTATCCTTCTTGTAACTTGCCATCTTGGATCACCTTAAGTTGTTAAACTTCTTCCAAGGACCAAAGCTCTAATACCAATTGTTGGCAACACAAGGGAAAACAATTGAGAGGGGGGTGAATCAGTTGTCACAAAAATTCAAAACTTATTCAACTTGTTAACCTTATTCTCAGATCTGATAATTAACCATGAAAGCATAAATCATCAATACACAAAACATACATAACACCAATATTTTTTACATGAAAACCCTATTAGGGGAAAAACCATGGTGGAGGTCAGTCCACAAGATTATACACTATTAAAAGTATAATGAAAATGAAATATGAGGGATTCTCATGCATTTAGGCACACTTCCTAGAGCTCACTACTCAATTACAAAGGAAGACACACTGTCTTATAGAAAGATTCAGCTTACAACCATCCAGATTTTGAACTGAGAAAATAGCATCTGCTAATGCCTGATTATAGTTCTGGTTAAGCACATAAACACTTCTTCAATATTCTTCACTCTCCTTCACACTTTGCTCTATCTTCGAATGATATTCACACACACACACACACAAAATCACACTCTGGCATTCATTTTCACTACCAATTCGAATAAATAGTTGCTCTTATATATATTTGCAACAAGAAATTTCATCCCTTCATGTTGACTTCAACAAAATAATAAAATGAATATAAATTGTTAGCCCAAAACATTTAAGATTAATAATGTGAATCAACCAAGGTTGGCCACAACTTAGTGAAGACCCAAATAAACATCTCCAACACAAAAAACACTTCAATTAATTACTCCTCGAAGATCCACAACACGCTACAAACACCATGTCGGCCAAGAACAAGAAAAACATGAACACCCAAGAGAAAATTGCCAACCACGAGAACAACGATCAATGTGGACATGCAACAAAGATAGAGCACAATCTAGAAACATCCACAAACATCATGAATCACTAGAGAAGAATCTGCATCCATTGAACTAATTGAAATTGCATCATCTTCAATCAACAACACCAACTGAAGCAACAGAAAAAAATGTTAGAATGTAAATCTTCATAACTCGATCAAATCTTCAAGTGGATCTCTGAAACTTGATGTGGATAAACTAGATACACTTAACAACAAACCCTTTAGTCCACAACCTCTGATCATCAACATATAAAACTTACCGACATACTAGACTTCACTTCACTACTGACAACCTGCAACTCATTTATTACAATTTTCTCAATATCCTCGACATATACAACTTCTAATGAATTAATGATAATAGTGTTGACATCAATGAAAACCACATATCAGCAACACAACCACAATATCCAACAAAAGTCAAATCCAATATCTCCTCAATTTAGATGCTCCAAACTGAACTCCTAACTTATCATTGGTCAAGAAAATATCTTCCATGATTCTCCTCAAAGTTGGAACCCAAGAATGGGCCCACTTAACTCAACCTTGTAAATATTTTCTCATACAAAAGGTGTTAACTCCAAGATGCCAACTTGGGCACCCAAGGTGGGTCCAAGTCAATCTTTGTTAACAAAAACATATCTCTCCATCAATTCATGCAAACATGATGCATGATTGATCATCCCCACTTAATTGAATGTATCACCTATTATCTGTCATGCAATTGAAGTCATTAGTCATGCAACTCAAGTCAACTGAAGTCAACTAGCATTCAAATCAAACTAACTACATGCAACTGAAGATAATTGAACCATAACTGAGCTGAATTGAACTGAATTGAATTGAATTGAATTGAATTGAACTGAACTGAACTCCACTCATGTAAATATCAATCCCTAACTTGTAGGATCTAAACATGCATTACTAAAGTGTTATCAATCCTCCAAATAGTTAACTTAAGCAAGGTGGGTTGCACCTTCCATGTGGGTGCCTCATGTGATCCTATCTTGTAGGAGCTCTTCTTGGATGCCCCCACATGTTCCTATCATTTAGGAATAATTACAAATGTCAATTTACATGTTCATTTCATTTGAATTTAATCTTTTTCTAATCCTAGCATTGGGGAACACTTTCCAAGGACTTAGGGGATACATGAAATCTATTTAGGATTGCAATTAAATGGCATCCTATTCCCAACAAACATTGCTTTCACTAAATTTAGCTAGCAACTAGGCAAATCCAAATTATTTTTAAATGAAAAATCTACTATATCACTTATGTCACACAATTCAACTTCATGCATTATATTGAATCAATGTGGAAAGGATCAAACTTAAGGGATTGAGCTTAAACCACATAGAATTCTATCATTTCACATATGATACATCCATAAGATTGAGTATAATAAATTAGTGGATTCTACATGAGATTAATGATATTATTCTATCATCAATTTTCAAGAGCTAAGTATCCTAACATTTTTTAAAATTTAATTTAATTGTGGACCCAACTAATTTAATCTAGGCTAATTTATGCTTATTGAATGCATTTATTTAATTAGACTAGATTTATTTATGTAATACAATTATTTTTATTACACATCCAATATATAGCCTATATAAAAATAATGAAAACTTTGATATAATACTTTAATGATCATGAATATGAAATATTTTTATAAAATATAGATATTAAATGATAAAAATAATAATTAGGGTTAGTCCTTAAATGCAACTCCAAAAAATTAATGAAATATTTCATGCTTTGAATCAATTTATAACTAGTTGAAAAGATTAGGTTGAAACTAAATTCAAATTTGAAATCTAGTCAATGGCCTCTTGATTTATTTGTGAAGTTGAATGGTTCTTAACAAGCCCACTAAGGATCAAGTATTGTTGAGTGCAAGACCTCAACATCATAAGAGATGCCAAAGAGGTTTCAGCCTAAAGATTTGTGCTCTTATATGCTAAAATATAAACTTTATTTAGTGAGGAATAGTCATGTCCCATGCAAGAGATGCACCTATCCATATATGTATTTAAGGATCTTTGGATCCATATTTTTCAAATTTAGACGATATATATATCAATTTATATTCTCTAATTTTCTACATGGTATCAACACAATAGTTTCTTGGGCCTGTGTTTGAAGAAATTTGATGTCAAATATACAAAATCTATGTGAGAGATAGACAAGCATCAAGGCATTTGTATTCCTCCAAATGAAGTTTAAATAAAACAAGAGAAATAAATTTACACTCTCTAATTTTAATTGTTAGGAGATATGAATGGAAATTTGCATTAGAGGAGGCCACAACCAGAAGAAAAAAAGCACATAATTCATAAGACATCGGCCAAGTCTAAAACACGACCACCACAACAGAGTTTGAAGTCGATTAGGAGAAAGAGAAGTCACAACCTTTAGGAAAAGGTTGTGAGTCAAAAATAGAAAGATTGTGGGTTTATTATTAGACAAGCTATATTCCATGCTTGAAGATAAAATTAAAATTCATTGAAGCATTTGGAATCTACTGCAATCAATTTTCAAGAGGGAAGTCCATAGAAGTTAGAAGAAGACAAGGCCAGTCAAAAACATAGCTGCAACTATTAAAAGATTGAAGGATCCCATGAGAAAGAGAAAGATTTGTAGAAGTGAGACCAACATTGTTTTGAGAATGGATGCTTTCCTTGACTGGAAAGATTATCTAAATAGAGAAGTGCCTAATGAAGAGAGCAATGAAGATAGAAGGTAGAAGAATGATAATTTTTAGAAAAAAATGTTTAGCTACTGATTGAGAATAATTTGTTCAAATCTAAATATTGCTTGAGCAACGATTTGTTGAGAGTTCTATAAAATCGTCATTTACAAAGTTTGAAGAGGAGTTTGTAGTTGAAGATATTGCGAATAAAGGTTTGAATCGTTGTAATTGAAGATTCTAACTATAGCATCTTGTGAAGTAGCCAATCATAGGACAAGACATATCCTAGACTATGAAGATCCTAGCAATAAAAATATAACTCATAGTTTTTGTGAAATTTTCCCAGTCAAAAGTGAAGTTGCTGCTAAAGAGGATCAAAGTTCTTTCATTCAAAGATTTTCCCAAGTTTGAAGGTTTCGTAGTAGTTAGAAGGAGCCGAGGCAAAAAAAGGAAGCTACCGCTAAAGGAAATATTGCAAAAATCTAGATCATTGGCATTTTTTTGTTTGATTGCAGGTATTCAAAGTCAATCATTGTTTAAATAAAGTCATTCACATACATATTTGAAGAAGCCTCTAAGGATAGAAAGAATTGTTGTTAAAACACTAACTTAAATCAATGTTTAATTTCACATGTGAGTGGAGGCTTAAGTCTTGGCATAATTCTTTTGTTGAGTCTCTCATGTATAAATTGAGGGTTTGTTAGAAGATACTAGTCCTTGGTAGATCACAACTATTAAAGTAGCCACTATTATTCAAGGGAAAGAATCACTATTTAAGTTGTAGAGGAGTTTATCAAATCATAGAAATTTGTAAAGATGCCAAAGAAAGTCAGCCACTTGATTGGAGGTGACAAAAAAATAATTTCTTCACAAGAGGTCATCAACAAATAGAAGTGTTTTCAATGGGAAAGACTGCTAAAAAGGAAAAAAAATTACAAATTTATTGTGTGAGAAAGATAGTTTGAAAGATGAACTCATGAAGCTCAAAATGTGTAACTTAGAATTGATAGAAAATATAGAGGTTTCAAAAGAAAAACGTGAATATTTGTGCAAAATTCAGAATCTTAAAAAAGATTTGGAAAATGTCAAAGTGAAAATGAAGAATTAGAAATAGAAAATAGTTCACAAAAGGAAGATATATTGAAATTGAGAGGAGAAAATCTTTTTTCCAATGAATTACTTGGAGCTTATGTAAAGGAAAATAAAAATCTAAAGTTTGAAGCTTATGTAAAGGGAAACTAGAGTCTAAAGTCTAAATCTACACTATGTAATGTGTCATGTGATAAAAGTGATTTGTTTTATTCATTAGACGAATTGCTTGATAATTGTGATATAGCTAAAGTCTCTCTTGATGAAAAGTGTAAGGAAGACAACAATATTATTGAATCTACCAATCTTCCAAGTTGTGAGGATAATGAGAAAGCATGTTCTTCAAATAATGTTGGGTTTAAGATAATGAAAAGAATGAGATACGAAGGGTGGGTGGTAGGGTGCCCCCCCCTTCGTTCCTTCTCTTTCTCACCCACTCGCTCGACAGAGAGCTATGGTGGATGACTTGTTGGTAGAAAGTGAGGACACTGGGGTGTAGGCGGGGGTGTGAAGGATGTCAGACACATGGCATGGCCACATCACTTATTCCTTTTTTCTTGCAGGAGTCCAAGGCATCAGTGCCAGGTGGTCGTCGGCGGAAGGTTTTCTGTGGGGTTGGAGTTAGCTCAAAATAGGGTGCTTCATGGAGGTGACCGACGTTTTAATGAAATATGATGGCCTTGCCAAAAGGAGAGGCATGAAGGGTATGAAGTTCATAGTAGATCATGTAAATCGGTCGGGTGGCAAATGGTTTTTATTACAAGGTGATGTTTGGATTAAAGCTTGTTTTTGAAGGATGAAAACTACATGCAAGGACATATAGCCTTGCATCGTCATTATTCCTGGCTCGTGTGTTATGGACCGGCCTTGTTTTTTGCGAGCTTTTTAATGTTGGTGGGTGATGGTAGTTCATTCGTGTGCTTTTCAAAATTTGTTTTTGTTGGTTTTCTCTATGCAGGGAGTTTTTTCAGCTGGAGTGCAGATAATGGCGAAGCTGAGCTGCTCAAAATTCATTATTTCAGTCTCCATGGAGGGGTTGGAATGTTTCGGCACAGATACTCCTATTTCATTGGTGGCGAAAAAGGGGCAAGCAGCGTTCATGGAGATCACAGACCAAAGGATTAAATGCATTCTGCTCGTGGGTGATCCATTGGTCTTGGTAGCAGTTAAAATGGTTTTAGGAAAGGG
This sequence comes from Sequoia sempervirens, assembly GCA_007258455.2. Taxonomy (NCBI): domain Eukaryota; kingdom Viridiplantae; phylum Streptophyta; class Pinopsida; order Cupressales; family Cupressaceae; genus Sequoia; species Sequoia sempervirens. The sequence goes on from VDFB02344295.1 coordinate 132,700, forward strand.
ACACTTGGCCATAAAGGAGTTCGCAAGGGATAATGCTTACATATCCTCACGGTTCTTGGCTTCTATTCTGGACATTGAAGTGTCCAAGGCAGATGCTAGAGAATTGATGGTGAATTTATTCCGTGGCGACTTGTTGGGTGGTATGGAGAAGACCTTGAAAGCAACCTTCATGGGAAAAGGGATTATGCATCCCTCTGACTTGGAGCTCCTGTGGAAGACAGACGAAGTAGTGAAGGTCTACCCCTTTCTCTTAGACTTGAAGGGGGCTAAGCTCATGAGGCACATGATGACCTTGGCAATGGCCGTTGAATTTCTGAAACAAAAGATAAGGTTGGTGGTGGAGGAGGGCTTGGAATTGGTAGAATACTTCTCTACATTTGTAGACTTGAACGGATTCCTTTGAGGCTCAGCCTCTGTGTCTGAATTCTTTGTCTTAAGGTTATAGTTTTGGAGCTGGGTTCTATGGTGGGCAGGGTGACTGTCAATTTTTCTCTGGTTGTGGAGCGTTCCCTGGGGTGGTAGGGTTTTAGTTTTCCATGGTAGTTCGACAAATTTTACCTGTATTGCAGACGATATGTATTTCTCTTCTAATATTTTAATATAAAATATAAACCTTGCGTATCAAAAAAAGAATGAGATACGAAGGAAAAGGTTTGGGAAAATATGGACAAGGAGTTATGGAAAATAATAAAGCATGGTCAGATATCATCCTAGAAACCATATAATCTAATCTATGAAATTTGACTACTATAAAGGCTACTTGAATTCTATCCATGTAGTGGTATGAATTTTAATTTGGAGCACTCATATATGTAAAATTTGTATAGTTGATCGCAAAGATCATTGTTGAATGGTTGCAACATTGATTGCAAAGATCATTGTTAAACCTAAAATTTGTACTCTTGAGCACAAAGATCATTCTTCAATGGTTATAACACTGATCACAAAGATAATTTTTGAACCTAAAAATTTGAAGTATTGATCACAAAGATCATTGTTAAAATTGAATGTAGAGATCATTGAATTTTTTGGTCACAAAGATCATTGTTGAAGTTGATCACAAATATCATTATTAATCATTGAAGAATTTGATTGAAAAGATCATTGTTGAAATCGATCGAAAAGATCATTGTTGAAATTGATCAAAAATATCATCGTTGAAGTCGATCACAAAGATCTTTGTTGAAGTCAATCTCAAAAATCATTGTTGAAGTCGATCGCAAAAGATTGTTGTTGAAGTCAAACACAAAGATTTTTGTTGAATTTGATCACAAAGGTCGTTGTTGAAGTTGATCGTAGAGATCATTTCTAAATTTGTGAAGTTCTTGATCATAAAGATCATTGGGAATGCTTCACTTACTTTATTGATATAACTATGGAGATTTTCTTAATATGAATAGATATGGACAAAATTAATCAAGGTTATTCAAAAGAAGCATAAGTTTTTATACTTTCAAGAAGGAATTTGTATTAAATATTCTTCATTTGTACATGCATAGCTAATAAACCTATTTGTTATAGGTGGCCCCCATCATCTAGTTAAGTTGTGTGATAAATTAAAGTTTATGGGGGTGTTAAATATAAAATTTATTTAGTTAGGAACAATCATGTCCTTGCAAGAGATGCACCTATCCATTATGTATTTAAGGATCTTTGGATCCATATTTTTCAAATGTAGAAAATATATCAATTTATATTCTCCAATTTTCTACACTATATTGGATAGCTAAAAAAAATGAAATCTAATAATTTAGAAGTCAAATTTAAACAAATCACAAATCTTACAATAGATAAAAAGAAACTAAAATAAAAAGTTTAATAAAAAATAATTAAATCACATAGAATTCTATCACTTGCACTTATGACACATCCATAAGATTGAGTACAATGAATTTTTGCACCATGGAAAATAGATTCTACATGAGATTAATGACATTATTTTATCATTGGTTCAAGAGCTAAGTATCCTAACTTTTTATATTTTTTTTATATTTAAGTTAATTATCAACCCAACTAATTTAATCTAGGCTAATTTATGCTTATTGAATGCATTTATTTAATTAGCCTAGAATTTTTTTATGTAGCACAATTATTTTCATTAGGCATGCAATATATATCCTATATAAAAATAATTAAACTTATGATATAATACTTTAATGATTATGACTATGAGATCTTTTTATAAAATATATACATTAAATGAGAAAAATAATAATAAGGGTTAGCCATTAAATACAACTCCAAAAGATAATGAAATATTTCACACTTTGAATCAAATATATAACGAGTATTTGAAAATATTAGGTGAAACCTAAATTCTAATTTAAAAGCTAGTTAATGGACCTTGGGCCTTTAATCTATTTGTGAAATTGAATAGTTATTAATGAGCCCACTAGAGATCAAGTCTTTTTGAATGCAAAACCTATTTGCTAAATTTTTTTAGATGATATAAATCCTCCATCAAAAAATAAATAAATTAAAAATCTAAAAATTTAAAAATTAAATTTAATCAATCCACAAATCTTACAATAAATAAAAAATAAAATAAAATAAAAAATTTGATAAAAAATAATTAAAAGTAAAAACATATATAATTTGAATTATGTACTCAATTTCCACAAAAACATCATACTAGTTTTACATTTGTCAATCAATCAAAATGAATTATAAAAGAAGAAAGACAGATGTAGGGTATTCAATTTTTCCCGCTGTAAACATACAACAATTAATAGCTCATATTGTTTCCTTGATCTATAAGCGATCGTAGTGGACCTTTTTATTAATTGCAGATCGAGATAGCCAACGGTCTTAACTCCTTCCAAAGTACTTGGAATACATCAACACCATTCTTGTGCCACTTTTTTTTTTTTTTTTTTAAATTTCTCCCGCCTAGGCGATCCACATTGGAATCTCAACCCAAGATTATTATCTCTCCATTTAAGAAGATCGGATTTAATTGCATTTACTTCTCTGCAACTGGTAGCGGTTGCATTTATGAAAGCTGGCGGCGATGGAACATCCCCTAAATGTATTATGATCCCTAGTAATCAAACCCTAAGAAAACCTTGGTCAATTAATTAAAAAATCTTTCCCACCCTATTTATTACACAAGCACATATCTTTCGTATGAAAATAAGCTTGCACTGCAAAGTTTTTGCTGCAAGATTCAAAGGTCTTTGGTTTTGAAAATATCTTAAGTTCTTCAGAGATGGGGTCTTCAAGGATGTCAAGCACAGTGGATTCAAAATCCACTGAGGATTTACAAGGAAAAAGAATTGAAAGAAAGCTTCAGAGGAAACTCAAAAATGACATTATGTAGTAAACAAAGAACTTGCCAAAATGATTGAAAAAATAATTGCTGAAATATTGAAAAAAGAAATGAGATAAACGTTTGAAATGTTTAAATCTTTTATGGAGGAAAGTAAAGAACAAATCCAAAAGCACCTAAACAAAATCAAGGAATCAAATGATATGTTGTTGCATTTTGTGGAGGATAGTGTTGCCATTTCAAAGCAGAGCCATGAAATTTTCTGCCCTGAAATTTTCTATAATGCATGTATGAATGGTAAATTTTATGGATTATATAAGTAAATATTTAGGGTTTAGGCGAGGTTTTTTGAGGTTATATATGAATATTGCAAGGATTTGTACTTTGAAGGCGAAATGTTAGGGTTAAAGAAGGTTATGTAGTAGTGTTATTATGTTTGGAGTGTCGGTGGAGTTTGCAGAGTTTATATTAAGTTGCAGGTGTTAGTGTAATTAATTAATTATTACACTAGCATAAGTTAACTTAGGTCTTGCATTTAATTAATTTAGTCCTAGGTTGCATCATTTAATAAATGGGATAATATTCCCTTCCTTATTTGTAGGAGATAAGATTCCTTCTAGAAGATGAGTTGTCCTTCTAGAACTTATCTCCTCATTTAATGATCATCTAGATAGGGTTCACATGTTGTCACATGTTGTTAGATTATAACACATGGCAAAATCTCATGCATATTAGGGTTTACCTCTTTCCTATATAATCAGGCATCTTGTTCATTTGTAATATATCCAATATCAATATATTATCAATAGAATCTTTAATTAGCATTCCATTGTTGCAACACTTTCTTTGTGGTTGATCATCTTTCCTGGCTCAAAGGTCCTTCATCGAAGACTGCAGCTTCAAGGACTGTGCATCCATAATCTCAACATGGTATCAGAGCTTGTCCAGTGAAACATCAACCCTCGATCAAGAAAGTTGGTGTGCGAGATTCTTGCAGGTTGAAGGTTTCCATTGAAGGCTACTTGTTTCCACCCGGGGACCAAGCTAATTTCTGAAGCAAATTGAGTCAGATACGAGCTCGCCATTGTCTTCAGAAGGCCTCAAAACCTTAGGATCGCCTGCCCATTCATCAAAATCAGATACATCAACCCGGGAGCTTCAGAGGTATTTTTAGGGTTTGCAAAATCAATCGTACTATCCGTACAATTTGCAGTGAAAAATCATCCCGGTCAGTTGTCCTCTAAGGAAATTTTTTTTTCTATGTAGGCCACTTTTCGTTTCAAAAAAATCGGGCTAATATTTTTTATTGTTTGGCAAAAATCATATTTTTCTATAGTTTCTGAAAAATATTTTTGGAGCGACTGCAAATTTATTTCCTAGTCGGCATGTTATTTATCATCGACATATCAAAGGGGGTTTGATTTTTTATTCCGCAGGCTTAATATTTTGCATATAAAATTTTTGGTTGGCCTCAAATAAATTTTTATATTTGAAGATTATGTTTTTTGATTTTTAATTGCTTTTAGCAATATTAAAAATCAAAATTTATACATGTTGGCCATTCATTTCTAAGTCTGCAGACTTCAAATTCCTCATTGGACGCAATCAAAGGGTACCGTGGCATTTATTTTTCGATAGGGCAAGGTACCATTGTCGGCCCATTTGGGGGGCCGACCCCACCGGCTGTCTACTGATCACCTTCATCAGAGTCTTCTCTCTGTCTTTCGTGCCGCCGACAGTCCCTGCCGCCGGTGTTTGACTACCGGGCTCCATCGCTGATTTCAACTCCCGCCGGCCGAAGTCTTCACCGTCGGCATTGCTCCCGCTGACAACCATGGGCTCCGCTCCATCCAGCTGCGCCGCCCTGGCCGCCGCTCAACAACCGCTCACATTTCTGCATTTTCATCTCCTTTTGGAGGGGTTTTCTTCGGGTTTTCCACCTTTTTCACAACCCCGGTTGTGGGAGATTTTACGCATCTTCATGTACATGGGTACCTAACACATGGCGGGACCCATCATCATCTTTGCATTATCATTTCATTTTCCTCCCTAAAGTTACACTATGGGGGTGTTGTTAGTGTAATTAATTATTACACTAGCATAAGTTAACTTAGGTCTTGCATTTAATTAATTTAGTCCTAGGTTGCATCATTTAATAAATGGGATAATATTCCCTTCCTTATTTGTAGGAGATAAGATTCCTTCTAGAAGATGAGTTGTCCTTCTAGAACTTATCTCCTCATTTAATGATCATCTAGATAGGGTTCACATGTTGTCACATGTTGTTAGATTATAACACATGGCAACATCTCATGCATATTAGGGTTTACCTCTTGCCTATATAATCAGGCATCTTGTTCATTTGTAATATATTCAATATCAATATATTATCAATAGAATCTTTAATTAGCATTCCATTGTTGCAACACTTTCTTTATAGTTGATCATCTTTCCTGGCTCAAAGGTCCTTCATCGAAGACTGCAGCTTCAAGGACTATGCATCCATAATCTCAACAGCAGGAACCTTTTTTCTGAAGCAAATGAAGGCTTTAATGTATTTAGTAGACTTTAAATGTTGAAAGCGTGCATCAAATGTCATTTTTTATGTTGTACCTATTTCTTATATGAATTAAAATACGAGTTATTTAGTTGTTTGTATTGAAGTTGTTCCTATGCAATGGAAAAGCCAAAGAGTTCTTGCATATCTGAATATTTATATGAATTAAAATATGATTTATATTTAGTATTTTGTATTGAAGTTATTCCTATGCAATGGAGAAGCCAAAGAGTTCTTGCGTATCTAAATTAAAATACGAGTTATATTTAGTTGGTTGTATTGAAGTTGTTCCTATGCAATGGGTATGCATAATGTTTTCCAATAGTTTATATGAACTTTATTTTATGGTGTATATTTATATGCAGGAATTTATGCATAATGTTTATCAATATCTTATTTGAACTTTATTTTATGGTGTCTATTTATATGTAGGAATTTTCATTTTCATGTCTACTGATTTGTTCATTATTTATATGAGTATGTTGTCACTGTGACAACTATGTTATAGAGGGCTTACTGAATGCTCACTTAATTTTTGAATTTGTTGTATTTTAAAAAGTCATGCAAGCCCACTGAGTGTGAGAACTCTGTGATAAATGGTTTATAGAAAACTCGTTTGAACTTACTGTATTCTAGAAAGTTATGTTAAGCCCAGTGAGTTTCTTTGCTTAACATGAAATATAAGTTTCATATTTAAAGTTGAAGGTTATCGTCACACAAAAAGTTAAAGGGTTTGATATTATGTTAGGCATTATCACATAAAATCTCTCTCAAACCTTTAAATTATTTGAGTTTTCTCCTACATCTGTTAATAGTAAACCAAATACGCATATCATGTTATCAAAAAAATTAGAATTACAAAGAACACACCGGCCCCCAACACAACAAAATTTGAGTGAGTCATAAAATTTGTAACAGTGTGCTTTGTAAGCTACTATGGAAGAACATGTCTTACAAGAGGTTGAATCTTCTGGGATGTGATGGTGGGATTTCTTTTTGTTATAGCTGGTCATTCTGGGTGGCTTTATGCCTGTGGCCTTTTCAAAAACCCTAATGGCAGGGTACCTGTAAAGTCTCAATGCTTTTTTGTAACTGCTTTTTTTTTTCCTTGTGCACAACTTATTTACTAGCCTTGGGAGCCTAATTAGCAGGCACAGAGGATTTGCAATTGACTAGCAGTTCAAGATTGAGATATTTTTGTAATAAATAAATACCAATGCATCATAAGATTTAAAATAAACCCATTTCTCTTATTGCACGTTTTCTCGTTAATCCATTCAAATCTAACCATCTCATAGGTTTGGAAGAAAAGTATTTTATTGCAAGTGGCATTGTTTACTTGTTTGTACCCTCTATACACTCGGCGTTTTTCCATGAATAAGCAGGTCAGTGGTTGTGAGATGGTGACCTGTATATGATTTGCATGTTTGATCTCTAGTGGCCTTGTAATAGAAAGTAGATGTTTTATCAGAATCGTGAAGCATGAAGTTCTGAAAAAACTGTAGCCTTTATAATCATGATCATTTAAAATTGCAACACAAATTAGATGTTGATTAAAAATTCTAAGCAAAAGTTTTATAGCTTACAATTTTTTTTTTATTTAATAATTTTGAAACTATTATATATTTATTTTAAATAATTTTAAATGTTTTTTTTTTTAATTGATTCATAGGATAATTAGTTCGTAAATTAAATGCTTTATTTTTTTCAAAATACATCTTACTGTATTAAGAATGATGTAATGATTTAGATATTTGTGGCACTAATAGTATGGAATGGATGGGGTGATAGTATGATGATTTTTATTAGGGATAAAAAAATTTAAAATGAGTACTTATGTTATAGAGCATTTTTTTTATATTATTTTATTTTTCTCTATTTATTAAAAAAAGAGATAAGAAGAATTAGATGAGTAACTATATATATAAAAGAACATTTGTATTATTTTTATTTTTTTGCTATTGTCAAGTTTAGATATTTTTGAGGTCCCGTGACCTTTGAGTCAGTGAAAGATGTTTCAAACCCTTCTGTGAAGGGGAAAGAAGCTCTGGTTGGAGCTGATTATGTTTCACAGTAGCCTAGGACAAAGGATACGCCTTGGCCGGCTGCTCTCATGTTAACACAATCGAATCTTTCTTCTCCTGTGATGGGAGCTCAAAGGCGATATCGCAACCCTTCCCATCCTAGGGAAGAAGGGGAATATGTTCATGAAAAGCGGAGGATGTCCTCTCCATCCATCCAGGTTGGATCAGTTCCACCAGAATTTTTGTAGAATCGTTTCTCTTCTCCGAATGAAGAGGAATCGGGTTTCAAAAATATGGAGGAGTTTCACTCATGAAGTTCCTCTCATGGAATGTTCAAGGTCTGACAGACCTCTCCAGAAAGTATTCTGTCAGGGATACCTTATGTAAGTACTCTGGTATTGAAGTGCTTTGTCTCCAAGAAGTTAAAATTTTTGTTTTTTTGCTTGTTGCAGCTTGTCGCTCTATTTGGCCAGCCAATAGAATGTTTTGTACTACTCATGATGTTGGGCGTGGCGGAGTTTTCACCCTTTTAGCCCCACGGTGGCACTCTTTTGTGGTCGACCACGGGTTTGATCCCACTCATCGGCTTGTCTGGATCCTTCTCAACATTGATAATCATTCATTTGGGATTATTAATGTCTATGCTTCTAATGATGTTGTGGAACGCTCTTTACTCTGGTGTTGGATTGCTGATTCTTTACCAGTTGCTACTTGGTTACTATGTGGGGACTTCAATATGGTAGAAATGGTGTCTAACAAAGATGACACTTTGCCATTTAGATGGACAGCTAGGGAAAGGGAGGCGTGGTTTTACATAAGCAATAAATTGGGGCTTTTTTATCCCAATATTGGCCGCCGCCATTCTCATTCTCTCTGGCACACTTGGTATAATTACAGAGCCGGTTCTGACAGAATATTTAAGCCCCTTGATCGTGCCATGATCTTGGTGCAATATTTTTTCTCTTTTGACAACTCTCTCTCGGTTAAGTCGTTAGTGGATGTGACCTTGTCAGACCACTTCCCCATTTCTTTTTGCATTGAATGGGAGACTCGATAGTCTTGTACAAGTTAAACTCAAATTTTTTAAACACATCTTTACTCTGCCACAAACCTACCCTGGTCCACATTCGCAGAGTCTAGAATTTGGAGTGGAAACCAACTCATCATATAGGCTGGATTTCTTGGTGGAATGAATCTATCATCTACACGGCTAGATTTCTGTGCATTTATGGGCACCAGCTGGCTATTTTTCACTAGCGATTTTATGAGGCTACCATCGCTGACCTCTATGCTGCTTTTGAGGCTTTGGAGGCCAACCCCTTTTCTCTATCATTGCAAGTCAAGGTGGTGAAACTAAGGCACAAGAAACAAATTGCTACAGCTATGCTGCTAGAGGTGCGCAAATCAAAGCCTGGTTACATTGGCTTAAAGTTGGTGATCGTGCCTCTAAAGAGTTTTTTTGGCTCTGCGTGCCAGGCACTCATCCCTAGGCATTAAAAAAATCAAAGATGGTTTTCAGGTGCTTTCTGAGCTGCTTGATATTCTCCAGGCCTTTGTACGTCATTATGAGCAAGTCTTCACTGCACAAGAATTCACGCTTGTGCAACAACAAGCCCTTCATGATTGTCTTGTTGTTGTGCCAAATAAGCTTTCTTTAGCTTATAATTTTTTTTGTGATCAACTGTTATCATTTGATGATCTTAAAGAGGATGTCTATTCCATGGCTGATGACAAAGCCCCATGAATTGATGGGTTCCCTTGTGAATTCTACAAAGCCATGTGGGACTATATTGGGCACGATCTGCATCAAGTTTACTTAGAAGCTTTTCATTCTAATTCTCTAGGTAACTTAATTAATAAAGGTAACATAAAATTCATATCTAAGCTGGGTGACCCAGAAGAAATTTGCAACTAGAGACTTATCACACTTATTAATGTCTCCTACAAGATTATCGCCAAGGCTTTGGCTCTTAAAATTTTCCATCTTCTACCTTAGATTGTGTGCCCGGAACAAACTAGGTTTATCAAATCCAGATTTAATTTGGATAATATTATTTTTGTTTGGGAAGGCATGGAATGGGCTAAACGTTCAAACCAAAAAGTCGTGTTCATTAAAATTGACTTTTCCAAGGTCTATGACCGCATTGAATGGCCATTTATTCTTGCTATGCTGCAAGCTTTGGGTTTTGGGCCCAATTTCATTCAATTTGTTCGAATGCTCTTTGTAGATGCCTCAGTTTGTATCACCATCAATGGCCATCAATCCTCTGCCTTTGGAATCTTTCGTTCCATTCGGAAAGGGTGCCCATTGGCCCCCTCTTTGTATGTGCTTGCAGCTGAGGGTTTTGGTTACCTCTTGGCTAACACAGTTTCCCAACAGCGGGTCAAGGGAATTTCTCTGCCCAACTCTCAGACTCAGCTTGTTAATGGCCATTTTGCTGATGACTCATTCCTCACCCTTCTGGAGGAAGAAGACTCCATTGCGGCGACTCTTGATTGTCTTAATACCTTCTGTCTTGCTTTAGGCTCTGCCATCCAGTGGCATAAAACTGTGTTATCAATAGTCTATCTTTCCCTCTTCACCTTGGCTGCAACAGTATGGATGGAAGTGGATCAGGCCTAGAGAAATTTTTAGTTTCTAGGAATTTCCTTTGCCTTTTAGGTGTCTCCAACTGAGCTTTGGCAAGCCATGCTCTCCAGATTTGAATAGAAGCTTGCTTATTGGGTTACCAAGCCCCTCTCTTTGGCAGGGAAATTCCAGGTGTGTTCCAAAATTCTAGCGGCCACCCATGTTTATTATTCTTCTTGTCGGGCCCCCTCCAAAGCTGCCCATGGAAAGCTTGAGAAATTGCTTCATGACTTTCTCTAGGCCTCCTCTGAATCTCATAGAGGGTTTCATCGTGTGGCTTGGAAATTCTGCTGCCTTCCTAGAGACTCGGGAGGTCTCGGGTTGTTGTCTAGTCAACGACAAGGGATTTCTCTATGTGTTAAATGGATTATTTGTGCCCTTACTAGAGACGAGGCTTGGAAAATTCTTCTTAGGCATATTATTCAATCTGGCTTCCCTATCCATAAGTTTTCCTGGAAAGGGATTGGCTTTCAAACCCTTTTGGTCATGGAAGAACCAGTCCAAATTATTGGGACATTTGTGGCCAAAAGCATCTGGCAGGCCTGGGAAGTTGTCAAACCCTAGCTCCGTTGCGCTGGCTCTGGTTTTTGAGATGGGCTTTCTCTCAACCAACACAATATTTGGTGGTCATCTCTTTTTGCTTACAATGGTTAGCCGTTGGTTGTCACCTGGGATTAAGGCGCTCAAATTTCACAAAAAAAGTATCCAAACCCTGCAACAGATCTTTCATAGACCCACCATGCATATTATGTCGTGGGAAGTTTTTCGTGCCCAATAAAGGCTTCATAATCAGGACCATGCTACTTATGATGGTCTGGTGAATGCCATTCCTGCTGAAATGCTTCATAAGGTTGGAATTCGTGGGACCAAACCTTGATGGAAAGACTGGAAGTGGTATCCAAACACCCCTTGCAGGAACTACCAGCCTTGGCTTGGTTACAGGTGGCTCTCACCACATTTTCCTATCATTCAGAGTTTGAACCAGAAGTGGCTTCTTTAATCTCTCGCTCATGTCAAGCGTAAAATATTTTCTGCCACTTGGTCTGCAAGTGTTGAACTGAAACTTTCCCACTTTTCCTGGTGTATTCTTTTCCAAAGCTTGCCTGTGGGTTCTCAGTTGGTTCACCTGGGGGTCCGGGACCCTCGATGCCCTTTTGTGGGCAAGCTGAGAATTTTAAGCATCTTTTCTGGTTTTGTCCCAGAGCCCAATAGATTTGGACTTGGATTCATGACTTTTTTGACCCTTTAGGCCAGAACCTTTCTCCAGGCATATGGTGTTGCTAGGAGATTCTCCTAGATTTCCTGCAAAATTCACCCAACTTTGGTACACTTTTAGGGTGGAAATTCTCTTCAATATTTGGAAAGACATAAATGCTTACATTTTTTCACATACTCAAATGGATATTCATGTATCTTTATATGCTAAAGCTATGATTTGCTCTAATGTACTTTTACAGGTTCAAGTGCAAGCTAACAAAGTTGCACTTGAGGTTGCTCATCTTCAAGTTCTCCTAGACCACTGGGGTAATGCCCTTTGTATTATTGCTCGGGTCCTCGCTTCACCCACCTCTTCCCGTGGGCGGTCGCCCTCTAGGGGCTGGCAATAGAGTGGCTCTACGTGTCCCCATTCCCAGCCCTCGCCTCAGCGGGATTCTCACACTCCTTGGCGAAATCGTTCTCCTCCGCTATGGGCTAGCTAGGGGTGGCCTTCTGGTAGTGCTTCGAGGAGCAGTGGTGGCGGTTCTGAGTGGCCCTCTGATGACCCTCCTACTTCTGGCTCTAGTTGGCCAGCCACTGGTAAAATGTTTCCGCGTCTGGCGCTTGCAATCTCACCTCGACGCGAGGAAGAAGATAAAGAGAAAAAAGATGTTGATGATGGTTGGGGTCCTCTTGACGTCACTCCAGACCCCACTGATGTATGGGGGAAAAATTTCCTGGCTCTGCTGGCACTGCTCTGGCCACTTAATGGCCTTTTTATTTACTTTGTAATTTTGGACTTCTGGGCTTAGCCCATGTGATTTGTTGTTTTTTCTAGGGCTGCCCATTTGACTCTCAGGGTGTGCCTTTTTACCACCCACCTTTTTTTGTGAATATGTATCTTTATATTTGAATTAATATAGATAGTTGCCTATTCATAAAAAAAAAAAGTTTAGATATTTGTTTAGAAATGACACTAATGGTATTGAATGGTTAAGAACATTTGTATTATTATTATTTTTTCTATTTTCAAGTGTAGATATTTGTTTAGACATGATATTAATGGTATTGAATGGTTGAGGTGATGGTCTTGAGAGTTTTTATTAGGGACAAGTGAAAATTAAAACGAGTGTTTGTGTTATGGAGCATTTGTATTATTTTTTGTGTTTTTTTTAACAAGTATTTGTATTATTTTATTTTTTGTTACTTATTAGAAAAAGAGATAAGTCAAAATTAAAATGAGTTCCTATATATAGGAGCACTTGTATTATTATTATTATTATTCTATTGAAAGTTTCATGATAAAATATTTAAATTCAAAAAAAGTGGGGAAGATAATAAGACTTTTCATTTGACATAAAAGCATAATCAGATAAAAAGCCTTAAAATATATTCAATTCAATATGTTATGTAATTATATGTTTTTAGTTATATGAAACATGTATTCTAATTGTTTTTGATATAAAAAGAAACAAAACTAGGGTGTTGTCCCTTTAGTACAAGGCCCCACAGGCCATCAACAACAAAGTAACACTAAAAGCACATTAAGAGCAAGGTCTAAAAACCTAACCAACATCCTAAACATTCCATATCAAAAAACACGTCCAAAAAATACTAAAACTAAAACTATTGTCCATCATGAAAACATGATTTAAAGTAGTCTTAACCACAAACCACCAAGGGTCATACCAATCATAGAAAAACATAAAAATAGTATCAGTGTCTTTAGTAACATAAAAAATAAACGATGGCCTATGAGGCCAGGACCAACCAAAAAATAGAACCACCTGCGACCCTAATCCGTCTTTCCACTGCATGGCTTGATTAAAGATATGGTAGCCCAATCCTCAATGAGGAACTTAAGAATTTCCTTGCTAATAGCTTCCTCCTATGCATTTTCAATGGACTTGTCTTTCTATAACAGACACGGAGTGGTGACAGACCTGTGCATGATCTTCAGTGCAAAGTGGGTGACAACCTGCAACTTTTTCTCCAAACTTTCCACTTTGCATTTAAGATTGTCAACCTCCTCCCAGACAACATCTTGTTTTCTGCAAGCTTCCTCCCTAGGGGCCTTTTCCTCAGTAATGTTGGAGGCCCTAGTCTTGACCTCCTTGATCCTGACACTAGCAGGATCCAAAGAACCCCTTTTAAGACTTTCAGAAACATGGGAGGAGCTACTAATAGAAATTGAATGGGCCTCCTCCTCCATATCCTTTTCCTCTTTACTCTTTCTCTCACTCTCATCACCATTATCATACTTTGAGGCCTCCTTAAAACTATTCTCTTTTTCTTGCTTAATGTTCAATCTACTTGACCTTCGAGGGGTACTAGTCTCCTCAGTAATTTCAATGTCAGAGTCAATTTGTTGGAGCCTAAATTTGGTTTTCTTTGAGTCTTTGGATTTAGTTTTTGGGGTAGGAGAAATATGTTTCTTATCCTTTTTCTTCACAACAGGCCTGAGATTGGGGGATGTGTCTTGGGGAGAGGATTTCGCAGCAGGGTTTTTTATGCATTTTTCTTATTGCGGCTAGGGTATCCATAATGATAGCACATAGAGGAGCAGAAGAGACTGGGGCCTCTTCAAAAGTAATAGGCCAGGGAGGGAAAAGGGCAAGTTGGAAATGGTAGATTCTAAAAATTAGCCCTTGGTGGAGAATGGTTAAATTCCTATTCGAGTTCATGGCATCAACCACATCAAGCATAATATTTTTGAGAGAATGCAAGAGAAAAAATAGAATGGAGATATTGTTGTGGTTCCTGAGGTGATTAAGGAAATTAAAATGGTAGTAATAATACACACCGTATCTCCCCTCGAGGGTGAAATACTTCATCACCACCATGCAAACTTTGTCCCATGGCTCCGGCAGCGCCTCGCGATCATAGCCCTCACACAGCTTGACAGGTTTCTTATCACCTTAGAAGAACAGGTTGAGACTGGTATGGTTGGAAACTTTAGTGGTTTTTTTCCATTTACGCCCTTCCATAGAAAGAACTATGGCCTTAGCAATAACTTCTTCATTTACTTCAAAATAAATGCTCCCCATAGTCACCCTTCTAGCATCCCAAGAGGTGACAAACTGCTTGGAGAGGCCCTCGTCAAAGTCAGACATGCACTTGATGAATTGGGAAATTTCACCCTCTCTACAAATATGCTAGACGGTGCCATCCATCTTCCATTCGTCACATTTTTCTAGCTCAACACGCACCTGGTCGCCACCCATTGCACCAACAAGAATATAGCAAAAAGCCAAAAGAGTGAAAGGTGGAAAGAAAATGCAAGTGAAAATAGTAGAGCGATTGTGATAAAATCCCAAATTGGAAACGACCGCAAAAAAATGATAGCCAAAAAGCAACTTGTAGATCACAAAATTAAGGCATTTAGTGCCACTTCTTGTAGCCAACTCATGCCTGACAAATCCCTCATGCGAGAAGTCCAAGGCACGATAAAAAATGAGGGCGATAATAAATTTGGACAACCCAAAAAATTGAACTAAATCCGCAGGGCTGATAAGATTATCTCTAAAATCGAGGGGGTTCAAAAAATAATGACCCCATTGGCCATTTAGTTCATCATGACAAGACCTAGCAGTGATCCAACAAGGGAAGTACATGCCACGTGGCAAAACCTTCACATCAGTCTTCCCGCTCAATGACCAGTTTTTCAAATATAGGCTCTCACCATCACCACTAACAAAAGTTAGTAAACTCCACACCAGGGCCAAAATATATAGCTTGTTAGAAACCATGATGGGTGTCGCTTGAATCATTCCTCAGAAGAGACAATTTAGAAGGGGGAAAAGAGTAATATTTCCTCCAACACCGTAGACCCTCCTGATCCAAACCCACCACAACCAAATTGTCAATAACCGCATTTCCTTCCCTGAAGACATGTTGAAGAGTGAACTCCTCTAAACCAGTAAGAAGAGCTCTAATGTCCTTAATTATCCCTTAGATTAACCATCCAACATCCACTATGCCTTTCATGGCTTCCTCTATCAGCTGAGAGTCACCCTCAATTTCCAAGGACTTGATGCCGATTGGTTTACCCCCAATCCAACATCCAACTTGAGACTCCAAAGAAGTGCCATACTTTCCGCCTGATTACTTGTGTGATCTTTCAGATTCCCTGAGTAGGCAGCAACCAGAAAACCATTATGGTCTCTAATGATACCACCCCCAGCTGCTTTCCTAGCTCTGGCCGCCCCATCAAAATTTAACTTGCACCAGGGTGGTTTAGGGGTTTTCTATTTCGTGTTGTTCCTGGAAATCATCTTGGAGTTGTCGAACTTGTGAAAGTCCCTAGGTAGATTCCAAATTCTAACAATAGTTTTGTCCCAAACCGTTGGGGGACAACTAGGAATCTTCCACTTACAGACATAAATATTGTCCAAAAGGAGTTTATTAAGGGTTATCAACACACTATCCACACTGTTCTCCTTATCCTTGGATATCCTATTGTTCCTTTCTTTCCACAGACACCAAAAAATATGGGGTGGAATTAGTTGCCAAAGTTGTTTGATAAGAGGATAGTTAGAGGGGCACCTCCAATCGATAACAAATTGTTGAATATCCCTGTGGAACACCCATTGGAAGTTGAACTTCTGAAGGATGTTGTGCCAAACTTGGGAAACAAATTGACAATGGATGAAAAGATGGGAGATAGTTTCCTCATCCTGTTTACAAAGGGTGCACCTTCTAGGAAATTGAAAACCCCTTTTAACAAGGTTATCTATCATTAGGATTTTTCCATGATTAGAAGCCCACCAAAAGAAATTGATTTTTGGGATGAGCTGAGAGTTCCAAACCTTCTTCTAGCAATTCTCTTCACCTTCAAATTTTAACAACATATGGTAAGCAGACTTGACCGAAAAGGCCCTTGAGTATTTTTTCATCCAATAAACCCTGTCCTCTTTAAGAAAGAGAGGAAGTCTCACCTTATTTAAAAGGTCTTGGAGCTCAATAACCTTATGGAGAAGGTCAGGCCTGCCTAAAAAAATTTCCTCCAGAATTTTCCATTTGACTCTAGCGGTAGTATAATCTGCAATATGAGTACCAAAAAAGGCCTTAGTTTTCTCCTTCAAAATATTGAAATTGCTATCAGTTAGGGGTCTACCCCCAAACCAACTGTCCTCCCAAAATCTTATTGATCTCCCATTTCCAATTATCCATTTAATTCCTTCCTTCAAAAGTGATATGCACTTGAGAATATTGTTCCAAATTTTTGACCCAGGGGGGAGGCTGTTCAAATCTAGAGCCCTAGAAAAATAACCCTACTTCAGATACTTGACCCTCATGATGTTGCACCATTCAGCTTTCCCCATCACAAGATTCCATCCAATTCTGGTAATAAGGGCCTTAATCAAATTAGTTATCTTTCTAATCCCTAAACCCCCTTGGATTTTAGGATGACAGATAGTGTCCCAATTAACAAGAGCTAATCTTTTTTTATCTTCAACACCAGTCCAAAGTAAGGATCTTTGGATTATTTCTAGTTTTTCTGCCATAGAACCCAAAATTTTGAAGAGGGAGAAGAAGTAGACCGGGATCCCTTGGAGAGAGGCCGAGAGTAATTGCAGTTTACCAGCACTACTAAGAAGCTTACCCTTCCAACCTGCAAGCTTCTTTTGCATTCTCCCCAAAATATTATTCCAAAAACTAGGAGTAACCTCCTTCACGATGAGGGGTAAACCAAGGTAAGTTCCTGAAAGCATAACACTTTGACAACCCAGTATTGATAATATCTTTGTTTGAAGATCATCTTTTGTGTTAAAGAAATAGATGTTGCTTTTTTGACAATTGATACATTGTCTAGAGGCATTAGCATAGTCATGAAGGAGGCCTTTCCATTCTCTAGCTTCAACCACATAAGATTTTCCAAAAAGAAAGGTGTCATCCACAAATTGCTACAGAACATAGGGGGGAGGGTAGAGGGAGCTTTAATTCCCTGAATTTTCCTAGAGTGAAGAAAAAATAGAAAATTCCTACTAAGGACTTCAACAACCATGATGAAAAGATATGGTGATAGAGGACCACCTTCCCTAATGCCTTTTCTAGCTTTAAAGAAACCCCAAGGGATCCCATTAACCAAGACAAAATAATGGACCGACTCAACACATTCCCAGATAATACCAATAATCTTATCATTGAAACCAAATTTAGCAAGGACCGAATACAAAAATTTCCATCTGACCCTATCATAAGCCTTAGAAATGTCCAATTTGAAAGCCATACCTTGGTTCTTACTTTTCTCTATAGAGTGGATAATTTCATGAGTTGTAATAGCAACATCAAGGATTTGTATTCTTGGAACAAATCCATTTTGGCATCTTCTGATAATCTTCTCCAAAAGTGGCTTAAGTTGGTTGACCAAAACTTTAGAAAAAAAATTGTGAATAGTGTTGCATAGACTTATAGGCCTAAAGTAGGCTATACACTTTGTGTCCTAGATTTTAGGGACTAAAACTATGTAAGTATTATTCAAATTTTTTAGCAACTTACTTGTTCTGAAAAAGTCTCTGCCTGCCATGGTAATATCATAGCTGATGTCCCAATATTCCTGAAAGAAAGCTAGGGGAAAACCATCAGGTCTGGGGGCTTTGTAGGCACCCATAGCAAATACATCCATCTTGACTTCCTCCTCCAAGACAGAAGCTAAGAGTTGTTTATTGTCCTCAACGTTGATAGTGAAAGGGAGGTGACTTAATAGTTTTTCCAGAACAACAGCAAAAGGGCAACTACCAGTGTCCAAGTAGACCTGTTTAAAGTAGCGTTCAACTAATTCGCCAATTTTTCAGCCTCCATGACCTTCTAGTTGTCTTCATTCTACAAGAATATGATGTTGTTCCTTTTCTTATGCCTACAAGTCGTTCTATGAAAAAAATCAAATTCATGTTACCGTCCTTCAACCATTGGACCCTAGACCTCTACTTCCAATATATTTCTTCCTTGCTTAAGATATCTTTCCATTTCCTCCTCCAACTTTCCTCCTTATGTAAAGGTTGAAGAAGATTTCCTTTAGCCATTAGGTTTTGGACACTATCAAGCTTATCCCCAATCATCTTTTTTTTCTTAAAGATCTCACCAAAAGTATACTTAGACCACCCTTTAACTTCCTTTCTAATGAGGTCAAGTTTTTGGGAGATTCTTTACATAGCAGACCCTTGAATTAGATAGCCCCACCAGTTTTCTATACAATTTCTAAAATCTTGATGTGTCATCCACATAATTTCAAATTTGAAGGGGTGAGGGCCAAATAAAGGCTTATTTATCCACTAGAGAAGGATTGGGCTATGGTCAGAAATAGTCCTAGGGAGGGAATTAAGGGTAGCATTGCACCCCAAGTCCCAACCCACAGAGACCAATACCCTACCCAGGCAGACCTAAATAAGGTTGTTTCCTTTCCTATTGTTAGACCAACTAAAAGGGTTACCCTGCAGCCCCAAATCAAATAGACCAGACTTCTTGATGAAGTCAGATAGATAACTCATATTGTCACTATAGTTCATGAGGCCACCAACCTTTTCTGAAGGGAACAGAGGGGAATTAAAGTCCCCAACCACCATGTACAAAACATTTTTTTCAATCAATATTAGAGATAAGACTTCCTCCCACATACTTTTTCTTCCTCCCCTAGTATTCGAGGCATAGATGTTAAATAGATGCCAAGTGTAATTTTCATCTTTGAGATTCATAGGAAGGTAACTATGTGAAAATGAAAAGGATCCCCCATCAATTATAGTAGAATTCCATAAAGTGGCAATGCCACCAGAGGCACCGTCTACCTCACTGTAGAAGAAGGAGGAGCCTGGCCAGATCCACAATGTATTCCCTGAGGGAAAATTATTTCTGGGGACTATTCAACCCCCGCATGTTCCATGAAAGGAACTTCATTTTATATTACGATGGGTTGAGTCAAGGGTTGATTGTCGTCGGCTGGCAATATCCCTGGCTATCACTTTATGCCTTAACAGTCTCTCTCAAGGTCTTCCAACTCTACTGTTTGTTCCCACATCAACTTTTTTGGTTCTTATTTTCCCCTTTTGTGATTGCTAGTCCTCTAAGTTATCCCCATCAATCTGAGATTCAAAGGAAAAGGGCTTGGATTTCATAGTGAGAATGATAGATTTAGTGAATTCCTCAGTGAAGTCCTCCACTCAAACTATCTAGGAAGAAAAGAATCACAATGAGTTAGCCTCCTTCCTAGAATTTGTAGGGGTGATTGACCCAAACTCCAATTGTTGTAGGGTAGTAACAACAGAATCTTCCGTAACCACACTATGAGGTCGGTTAGCATCAATAGCTACCATATCCTTGTTCCCAAAGTCCATATAAGCTGAAGACAATGGAAACATGATAGTTTTACTATCAACCCCAGATGTCGAAGGACAAGAAACCAGATCCAAATCCCTCGAAGGGGAGATTTCCCCTTCCTCCAAGGAGCCTAGGGATTTCCCCCTTTTCAAACTTTTAGCCTTGATCTTGACCCCAAGATTAGGGGATTTCATCATCTCATAAATTCCTTCAGTAAACGGATAATCATCCATTTCATTGGATTTGGTATTCTTCACTTCATTACTGGTGTTGGGGACCAACTTATTTTACCCCCTGATTAGAAGAACGAGTAGGGCTCTTCCCCTTAGATAAAGGTTCCTTCGGCATTAGAACCTTACAATCCGCAATGACATGACCTTGTTTGCCACATTTTTGACAGAACAAGGTGGCATTTTCATACTGGGTCCATTTTACCCATTTAGATTTGAGAGTTATAAAGTTGAGGAGAGCTTTGTTAATGGCAACATTAACACAAAATCAGGTGAAAACTAACCTGAATTTAGCCAGAGTGACCACATTCACTGCCAAAAAGCTACCAAAGGAGTTACCGATCCACCAAAATATCCGTTCATCCTAGAATTCCATGGGAGGCCCAACAAACAAACCCAAATAGGAGCCATACAAGTGAGTTCAATAGACGGGTCAAAGCTCGGTTTCCATTTGGCCAAAGTCAAAAAGTGTTTACCATAAGCTCATGTTCTAGAGAGAACATAGATCAGATCCTCCTCTGGCATGAATTTGAAGAGGAATAGACCACTAGGCATAGCAGAGACAGTCACACTATCCTTCATCTTCCACCGAGCGTTATTCCATCTGCGAACCATATCAATAGTCAACCTAAAAGCCAAGAATCTCCCCACCAAAGAAAGGTGCAACGAGGAGGAAACCTCATCCATGACCTTGTCAGGTAAACAAAGCTCTGTTCCTTACTTCGACTGAATGATGTCCAGAAGGATAGTCTCAAGGGAATTATTTCTAGTCCCGTAGATGACATTCTTCCAGCAAACCTTGGGAGAGTCAACACCCTTAAGGTTGCCATTTTCCCCACCAACAAGACACCTAAAATGTGTTTTAGAATCACACGACACAAGCCCTGCAACCCCATGTGCCACATGAGAGTCGCAAATATTTTTCGTATTGGGCAGGGGGTCAGGTGTAGGGGAGGCATAGTCCTCCGCAGAACCTACAGACATGGCAAAAAATCCAAAAACCATGCATGGGAAGTTACAGAGTGGGAAGTTAACTAGGTTTTGAAAGGGCCTTGAAACATTTTACATGTTGATTAGTAGTAAAAGATTAGCCAAAACATGATGAAACATTCACAATAGTGAGCTTTAGACACAAACACGTCCAATAGAGAAAAAAACAAAAGAAAACAAAATGCATTAGAAAGATTAAACAAAGCTTTGATTACAAATGTTTAAATATTTTAGTTGTCTTCTACTCTTGCTAGTAGAAATTATCATGCAATTTAACAAACTCTAGCAAGTCTTTTTTTTCTCATGAATTTATTTTTATCAACTGTGGTTTTGCTTTTGGTGATAGGCCTAGCATGTCCACATTTTTCTTCCAAGGTAGCTTTGTCAATCTCTTGAAAACAATGACACTCATTGAGTTTCTTAAGCTTAAGAGTGAGAATTTTCATATTGGTTGTATTATTTTGAATCATGCATTTGTTGATTTACATAATGCACTCAAAATATTCTTTTTTAGGTCATTAATTCATTTTTTATAAAGGTGGCCCTATCATTTACATCTTGGTTTTTCTTTCCAAAGTGATCAACACAATCATAATAACATTGGATAGGTTTTCTCCAATCCTATCCATATTAGTGGTAGCCTCTCAATTTCGTAGATTATTCCTATTATATTCCCTTGAAGGTTAAGTTTGAGCCCCCATTTTATTTTTGGGGTGCTTCCAAACTAATGTTGATTTATTAATTTCTGCATAAAACCATTTGGTGTGTTGGGAAGTGGTGCAAGAGTACTCGCGCGAACAGGTGATCAGTGTTGGAAATGAGGTGTCTCAACCTTGCTATTTTTGTAGATTTGATTTATTTTCATTTAAGATTTTCTTACATCTGTTACAAATTTTTAGTGCTTTGAAAATAGAAATATTAGTTGTCAAAAGACGCCCATGTGATAACATATCATAGAAGGGTTAATTTTAGAGATATTATGACAAATTTTATGACATCTTTGAGGGTTAAAAATCAGGGAGAATATTGTGTACGTGAGAGCCTAATTTTAGACCAAAATCTTGTATTTTTGGGCAATACACCTCATGAGAGGTTTTGCACATGGTTTTGTAAACCATTAGTGGTTTCTTGTATAGTCAGAGGTCTATAAATTGATGGATTGAGGAGTAGTTTGTGTGTTGAGTTTGCAAGAACTATTATGTTGTCAAATTGCTGCCAAAATTCTTCCAAAGTTGTTTACTGGTGATACTCTTGCAAAAAACTTTCTCTCCAAGTGTATGTAATCTTCTTGTTGGATTTGAAATAAATTTAGCAGGTTTTGGAGTGTGGAGTTTTTCACCCAAAAAGGTTTTCCCCACGTATATCTTGTGTTTACTGTTTATTTTTTGTTGAATTTGTTTCTAGATTTTCTGTAATTGTTAGATCAATTTTAAATTTTACATAATATTTCTTCTCAATATTGGCGTAGGAAATTGTTTTAGCTACTCTAATTTCCTTACAAGTGGTATCAAAGTGTGATCAACTTTGGTTTTAGTTGTGAGTTGTTGGGTTTTTTGTGCTAATCAAGGTTTGAGTGGGGGCTTGTGTAGAGGGTATTTTGTGATCTTGTTTCATATATCTTTTCCAAATGGGGAGCACATATGGGAGGATTGAGGTAGAGACATTTTCTGGTATGAAATTTGAAATGTGGAAGCTAAAGATGGAAGATTTTTTGATTGATCAAGATCTATGGGATGCAATGGATGAAAATTTCCAAAGGCCTACGGATCCAACTTTGGCTGCAAAATATGATGTAATGGATAGAAAATCTAAAGGTCTCATTAGACTATGTCTTGCAGATTCAATGTTGATAAATATCCACGAAGAACCCACTTCAAAGAATCTTTGGAAGAAGTTGGGTGAGATATACCAAACCAAATCTCTAGTAAATAAGATTTTCTTGAGGAAGAAGTTGTATTCCTTGACAATGGAAGAAGGTGGATGAATTTATGAGCATCTGGAAACATTCAATATGCTGGTGAATCAGTTGAACTTAGTCGGGGTTAAGATGGATGAAGAAGAAAGGTGCCAAACTTTGTTGTGTTTGTTGCCAGACTCATGGGATAGCCTAGTCATGGCCATTGGGAGCACTTATGTCATATTGAAGATGGAGGATGTTGTTGGTTCTCTACTCTCTAAAGAGATGAGAAGGACAGTCTCTTTGAATGCCAAAAAGGCTTTGCATGTTTGAGGAAGAGAAAAAGAATGAGGCAAAGATGAGAAGCGGTGTGGCTATTCCAAGTCCAAAAACAAGGGGAGATCAAAATCCCCTGGTAATTCCAAGGCAATATGCTAGAATTTTGGTAAATCTAGACACTTCTGAAAGGACTGTAAAGAAGAGAAGAAAAAGAAGAAGAAAGATTCTAATTCTGAGTCTAAAAAGGAAGATGGAGATGCCTTTATTACAGCCTTGGCCACTTGTGTAGGTGATAATGTATGGTTGATAGACTCAGGTGCATCTTTCCACATGACTCCTAACATAAACTAGTTTAGTAAGTATGAAAACTATGATGGTGGTAAGGTGTATTTGGGTGATGAATCTTTCCTTGATATTGTTGGCCATGGCAGTATTCATGTGAAATTATCTAATGATAGAGTTAGACTATTTGATGGTGTCTTGCATATCCCAGGACTAGCAAGAAATTTATTATCTGTTAGCAAGCTAATAGATTCAAGTGTGCATGTACAGTTTTTTGAAGCAAGTGTGAAAGTGGTGAGAGGTACTATGGTGATAGCGAGAGGAAATAGATTGGGTACATTGTAGTAGCTCGATGCATGCACAGTTCAATGCAATAACACTTCTAATAAGATTAAGCCAATAACTACTTCGCTGAAAAAAAAGGTGGTTTCCTCTTCTGTAGATGGTCATGTCTTCTGGGTACCCAAGGGTGCTCTGTCTACTGAATCAAAGTTTCCTGTAGAGAAGACCATGTTATAGCACCAAAGTCTTGGCCACATTGGAGACAAGGGTTTAAAATCCCTAAAAAATAAGAACCTCATTTAGGGGTTGAATGATTGCAATCTAGAGTTTGATTTTTGTGAACATTATATTTATGGAAAATAGAACTGCGTTTAGTTTTACTCATCTTCTCATAAGTCTTCATGTATCTTGGATCTGATTCATTCTGATGTATTTGGTCCTGTTGATATTGCTTCTATTGGGAAATCAATAGATTATATTACTTTTATTGATGATTTTAGTAAGAGAACATGGGTATATTTTTTAAAGAGTAAATCTAAAGTTTTCAATCATTTTAAGGAGTTCAAGGCTATGGTAGAAACTTAGACTGCAAATAAAATTAAATGTTTGAGGACTAAAAATGGCGGTGAGTACTATTTTGTAGATTTTGATAGATTCTATACTCCGTATTCTCTGCAACAAAATGGAGTTGCAGAAAGAATGAATAGAACGTTGATGGAGAAGGCTAGGAGAATGTTGAGTGCAACTGGTCTAGAAAAAAAAATTTGGGCTGAAATTGTTACCACTGCTTGTTATTTGATAAATAGATCTCCTACATCAGCGCTTGTTGATAAAATGCCAATGGAGGCGTGGTCTAGGCAAAATCCTTCACTTAGACATTTGAGAGTTTTTTGTTGTGAGGCATATGCACATGTGGCTAAGGAAAAGAGAACAAAATTGGATTCTAAGGCTATCAAATGTATCTTCATTGGTTACAACTATGGTGTGAAAGGATACAAGCTTTGGGACCTTTTTGCACAAAAGGTAATTTATTCCAGAAGTGTTATTTTTAGAGAAACCAAATCTTCTCATGTTAATTTTCATCCAGAACAATGTAAAGAAATTGAACAGAAAAAGGATGTGGTTCAACTTCTACACTTGAGAAATTTGAATCAAGACCCCAAAATAGACAAGAAGTCGAGGAGAGCTCATCAAGCTCTGAATCTTCAGAAGAGGAAGAAGAGAAGGAAGAATTGGAAGAACCTCCACCTCAACTTGTTTGAAGGTATACAAGGCAAAGGGAATCACCTCAAAGGTATGGGTATTCACCTGATGATTGGAAGTGTATATTTTCTTTGAGTACTAACATTGATGAACCAAGATCTATGCAAGAGGCTTTGGGTATGAATGATGCAGAGTCTTGGAAAATAGCCATGGATAAAGAGATGGCAGCACTTAAAAGGAATGATACATTGGACCTTGTACCATTTCCTGAAGGTCGAAAACCTGTTAGATGTAAATGGGTGTTTAAGAAAAAGATTGGTTTAGATGGAAATGTTGAAAATTATAAGGCACGGTTGGTTGTGAAGGGATACTCTTAGGTTGAGGGTATTGATTATGGTGAGATATTTTCTCCTGTTGCTAAAATGGAATCCATTAATTTTTTATTATCTATTGCAGCAACTTATGATCTGGAGGTGGAACAAATGGATGTGAAAATTGCATTCCTTCATGGTGATTTGGAGGAAGAAATTTATATGACATAGCCAGAGCACTACGTGGTAAAAGGTAAAAGCAAGTTGGTTTGTAAGTTAAAGAAATATCTATATGGCCTTAAACATAGTCCTAGGATGTTTTACCAGTAGTTTGATACATATGTGTTGATTTTGGGATTTGTGCAGTCTAAATCTGATCATTGTGTATATTTTAAATTTGATGGTGATTATTTCCTGGTAATTGCTTTATATGTTGATGACATGTTATTTATTGGGAAAGGAAAAGGTTTGATTGAAAAATTGAAATTTCAGCTCTCTGTGAAATTTGAAATGAAATATCTTGGTGCAACAAAACACATACTTGGGATGGAGATCAAAAGAGATCATGAGAATAAAAAGTTATGGATTGGCTAGAGTAAATATGTTTGTTCTATTTTGCAAAGGTTCAACATGCAAGATTGTTAACCACTTTGTGTTCCTATTACATTGGGAATGAAGCTCTCTATTTCATGATGTCCTACATCCCCATTAGAGATGGAAGACATGAGTAGAGTTCCTTACTAGAGTGCAGTTGGAAGCTTAATGTATGCTATGGTATGTACAAGACCATACATTTCCCAAGTAGTGGGAGCTCTTTCTCATTTTATGTCTAATCCTAGAAGAGTGCATTGGGATGCAGTTAAGAGGGTCTTCAGATATTTTTAGGGTACATCAGAGTACTCTATATGTTTTCAGGGTATAGGAGATCAACATTCCCTGAGTATTCATGGTTTTGTGGATTTAGATTGGACTGGTGATGTCGATAGAAAAAGGTCCACTAGTGCATTTGTGTTTACTCTTAATGGTGGTGCAATTTGTTGGATGAGCAAGTGACAGGTTGTGCTCGCTTTGTCCACTATTGAGGCAAAGTATATGGTAGCTACTCATTTCTATAAATAATCCATTTGGTTGAAGCGTTTGTGTTTAGATTTCAGATTGAAACAGGGTGCAATTACACTTTATTATGATAGTCAGAGTGCAATTTGTCTTGCGAGGAACCCAACTTTTCATGCCAGGACCAAACACATTGATGTTTAGTATCACTTCATGAGAGATATGGTCGAGGATGGAAGGGTGAAGCTGGAAAAGGTAGAGACAGTGGTGAATGTTGCAAATGCATTAACTAAGCCAATGAGCACAATGAAATTTAGGTGGTGTTCTGAGTCTATGGGCCTTGTAGCCCCTAGCAATTGATCCATGATGGCATGTCTTTGTGGGATCTTGCAAGGTATTCCACAAGTGGGAGAATGTTGGAAATGAGGTGTCTCAACCTTGCAATTTCTGTAGATTTGATTTATTTTCATTTAAGATTTTCCTATAGTTGTTACACATTGTCGGTGCTTTGAAAATATAAATATTAGTTGTCAAAAGATGCCCATGTGATAACATATCATGGAAGGGTTAATTTTAGAGATATTATGAAAGATTTTATGACATCTTTGAGGGTAAAAAATCAAGGAGAATATTGTGGATGTGAGAGCCTAATTTTAGATCAAAATCTTGCATTTTTTGGAAATACACCTCATGAGAGGTTTTACACATGGTTTTGTAAACCGTTGGTGGTTTCTTGTATAGTCAGAGGTCTATAAATTGAAGGCTTGAGGAGTATTTTGTGTGTTGAGTTTGCAGGAATTGTTATGCTATCGAATTGCTGCCAGAATTCTTCCAGAGTTGTTACTGGTAATACTTGTTGGCATATGGCTTCTAGTGTTGTCATTGATGGAAACTGAAGTCATTGATCTGATCCACACTATAGTATTTGACTATACCAGAAGGCATATTGAAGAATAGGGTATCTAGTTGAAGTTGAATCTATCAAGTAGTTTGCATTATTAGTTTATCAGTTTTGTTTGTGGATCTCAGGGAAGGTCGTTGGGTATCTAAAATGTGTTATTCTCGAGTTTCGTGTTGTCGCATCAAGTGGTGTACGAGTTAGGAGATCCAGTTGTTCAATTTTTTGTTTATCAGTATATGAAGGTCGACTAAGCGAATGTTGAGTGTTGCAAATTTTTAAGATGGAATTTTTTAAAGTATTCTTGTGTTGGAGATTTTGTTTTAGGTCCTAACTATGCTATGGCTTACTTTGGTGGATGCACATTAAATGTTGTTCATGATTTGAGGTGACAGATGGAATATATTTTCTATTTCATTGGAGTCGACATATAGCGATTGAATTCTTGGTAGCGGATGTATATATGAGATCAGTTAATTCATTTTGGTATGCATATGTGTGAGTTCAATATGTGTTGATGTGTGTGCGAATATCAGGAGAGCAGTTGAGCGATTTTCATTTGTATAGAAGAGGATTTTGTAAAGCAAATAAAGCCAGAGCAAAGTGAAGTGCAGAATCAGACATAAGGTCCAAAATCTAATCTATGGGCCTAACCAGAACTATAATAGGGAATTTGTAGATGCTACTTTCTCAGTTCAACCTTTTTGTTGTAATCCAAATATTTTGTAAGGCAGTAAGCCTTCCTGATTTTGAGCAGTGAACTTTAGGAAGCGTTCCTGAATGCAAGTGGAATCCCATTTTGTAAAACACTTATATTTTGAGTACTCAAATTGTGGATTAACCTCCACCGTGGTTTTTCCCTTAACTAAGTTTCCATGTAAAAAATCCTTGTGTTATGGTGTTGTGGCTTATTTTTCTATGTTCATGCATCTTTCTTTTGATTGAATGTTTTAAGCACTTGAGAGAACAAATTAATAAAAGTTTCAAATTGCACAACACTGATTCACCCCCCCTCTTAGTGTTGCTTGAGTCCAACAATACTCTTGTAAAAGACTTGCTCTGCAAGTGTATGTAATCTTGTTGTTGGATTTTAAATACATCGAGTAGGCTTTGGAGTATGGGGCTTTTCATTCGAAAGGGTTTTCCCCACATATATCTTGTGTTCACTGTTTATTTTTTGTTGAATGTGTTTCTATATTTTTTGTAACTATTAGATCAATTTTAAATTTTGCATAATATCTCTTCTCAAGATTGGCGTAGGAAATTGTTTCTGCTACTCTAATTTCCTTACAATCAATACCAACCAAAAACATTGTTAGTTTGTTTTCCAAAAAAATTGTTTGGTCTCAGTTTCTTGTTGCATTTTGAAGTGTGGTCTATCCCGGGATACAACTCAAACCTAATTTTGATGATTGATTTATGTAGTGGCCTCTGTTTAACTAGCTAAGCACGAGGAAGAAAGAATCTGCAAGTTTGAAACGCGAAAAAAAAGAATGAATCGAAGGAAGACTACAGGTTGCAGGTCTTGGAGAGAGGCCGATAGGTTTGGAGAGTTCAGTCTAGCAATGGAAGACCAAGTGAAGGCATCAAACTAGGTTTAATGTGCAGCTGTGGAGAATGGAAGGGCAGACACACCTAGATAGATTAGAAGATGTTTTAAATTTTATTTAAAATGCAGAATATAAAAGTGGTAAGATAGAAAAATTTGAAAAGAAAGGAAGTCGATAAGAGAAAGTGCATGGTAGTTTCAAAAAAAGATGCACATTAAAAATGTAGATAGAATGAAGGAGGGTGACACTAATTAAAGAGGAAAGAGAGTGGGAAGGCAACGCCATAGAGAGGGCGCTTGAGAGTGAAGACAAGAGGGCGTGTACAAGCCTGGAAATGTGAAGGAAACAATCAAGCACTTGGGGAATGGCGTTAAAAAAAGAGGGGGTGGTTGTGTATGGGAAAAGAAGGTGAAGGGCTGTACCATTCGAGGAAAGAGTTTTCTTTAAAAAAAATGAATGAAAACCAAAGGGAGTTGTGAGAGAGACAGTTGAAAAGAGTTGAGTATGCATAATTTGCAAGTGGCTCGCAGGTAGAGAAACCTGAATTGAGATTGGACTTGTAGAAATAGCTGAGAAAGGGGAGAGGGTCACGACAATCTCTAAAGACATTTTCCAGTTAGTAAGCCACAATAAGATAGCATTATTCATAGATTTTAACAGGGATCATGGAGTATGAAGATTCAAATTGGCTTTGTAAGATGTTGTAAATCATTTGCATTAATGAATAGATGACATGGTTATATGTTATTGTGTGTGTGGAAAGGTGTATTATGTTTTGATGTTAATTTAAAAATTTGAAATTGAATATTGAATGGGAAGAGACAATTTAAATTGGAAGTGTCAAATTAAATCGTAATCGTGAAATTTGTAATCAATGGATTTTGTGCAAAGTTTTCGATTTGAAGAGTGAGTTTTGTGTTTTCTATGAGAAGAGGGGAGTGCTCTCTGTGTCAGGAAGGAATTGACTCCTTAATAGTATTAAGAACTTTAGAGAGATCCTCTTTAGAAGAGGTGTTAGTGATGAGAATAGGAAAGTCCATGGGGATGTCAAGAGTGGAATTTAGTCCCTAGGGATATGTTTCAATTGTTGACTTTAGTTATAATTTGGTTTATTTGTTTATCAAACTTAAAAAATTATCAACTTAGGAAAAATAGGGGAATGGATCACTTAACTTTGATTATAATAATATGATTTTAAAAATATAACAAATATTTCATTTGTCTTTAGGTTTATTTCTATCATTTTCTATGGTATTTTTATTGTTAGGATGGTTTCTTGCATTGTTGGTAAGTAGGACTAGATTTAGCGATTTTAGAACAATGTTTGTTGTCTATTAGGTATCTTTCATTTTCTAAATCAACTTTGGTGTGCTCCTCATAAGCCAACATCCTCACTAATATCTCTTTCTCTTTGTCATCTTCTTGGGTTACACTTAAAGCTAATGGATGTTTATCTTTGATTGTAACTTCATTTCCAAGCCATGATCAATGCCACTATCTGATAAGTAATCATTGGTTTAAATTAGTTTTAGTGGAGTACTAGGTTATTCTTCTCAACAACTTTTGACCATTATACACATAATATCTTGAAAAAGGTAATTTATTGTATACAATATCCTAGGTTTATAATAAATATTCAATCAATTGTAGAGAAAATAATCTTTTTTGAGTCTTGTTTGATTATTACAAATGTCAGACTTAGACAAAATGGGAATTTTGTAGATTTTTTCATAAGGTTCTACTCATTGTTGGAAATTAGCAACACTGAGATGGGGGGTGAATCAGTGTTCTGCAAAAAATAACTTTATTATTCTGATCATTAACCCACTTAAAGCATTCAACCAAAAGATATATGTAGAAACAGAAAGAAAATAACCACAACACCATAACACAAGGATTTTACGTGGAGTCCCTATTAGGAGAAAAACCACGGTGGATGGACAATCCACAATATAATCTGAGTATACTAAAAAATAAGTTTACAATATGGGAATGCACTTGCATTCAGGCTCACTACCTAGAGCTCATTGCTCAAAATAGGAAGGCACATTGCCTTACAGAGATTTGGATTAGATCCAAGAAAATGAACTAAAAGAATAACATCTACAAATGCTTGATTACAGTTCCAATTAGGCTTAGATGTTGATCTTCAGTCCTTTTGACTGATACTGAACTTCTGCTTTGCTCTGCTCTGACTCACTCCACACAATCTTTATACACAAATGAAACTATGCATTAAATCACTCTAACACCCTTCTGATATTTGGAATAAACATCGACACACCACACATACATCATCAAATAATATAAAAGATCATACATATATATCTGCGACTAGCAATTTAGTTGCAACAAGTTGGCTTCAATAAGACTTAAAAATATTAGCAACTGTCGGCTTAGATCTTAAGAATTATCCAATGCGCATCCACAACTTAGTTCAGACCAAAATCAAGATGAGCAAACACAAAATCATTTGAATAATCATTCCTTGAATATCTGCAACACATTATATCAACTGAGTTGGCCCTAAAATACTGATAAATAGAGAAGTATCAACCGGATCTCCAAACTTGCACATGACTTGGTACTAGGTACTAAGATTTCCGGATAACACAAGAAATATACTGATGAACCTTTCGTGAGATCCACAACTCAAAATAACAATTGGAAATTTGTACGTGAATCATTGAACACCATATTGTCGGATGCTCTGTTCTACCTGACTGTCCACAATATAATTGTTGATATAAGAAATGGTGTCATGCAGATCCTATTACCAACTAGGGTTTCCATTAATGACAACACCTAAACATAAATTTTGTAGCATCTCTTGCCAACAATCTCCTCTTTTGGCATTGATGGCAACACTTAGTGAAAAATGACTAAGTGTTGGATCAAAGCCAACATGAATTACACTGCCACTTCAAAACTTCAAAAAGAAACTTCAGTCGGCTCAGAAAAACAACTCCCCTTATGACTGTATATTTTTCACTTTACACTTCTCCCCCTTTGACATCAATGGAAAAAACTGGGGAAACGAAACAAAATTACAAAACTATATAGGCATGAACTTGTAACTTACAAAAGTGTGAAAATATCTGCAAAATATTGCTTCAACACTCTTAAATTGTCATCACAAACCTTTTTGAGACTCTCCAAAACTGTTATGTGACCACACATTAAGTAAGATTGAGCTTCTGCAGAATCAAGATTCTTTGGGTCACTAACTGCCACAGTAGCTTTCGCTTCCTTCAAAGCACTCACCATTATCTCAATCTTCGGACTAATTAATCCTTTGAGTTCACTTACTCTCCCAACAATCCTATCATTTTCACTCTTCAAGCATCTTATTTTGTCAAGTACAAATGTTACTTGACCTTCTTGTTGAACAACACCACCAACTAGAGGATCAAAAGCATAAAAAATGATAGCCAACTGATTTTCAAGATCCTTCACCTTTTTCTCATTATCTTCAGTAAACTTGGACAAAACCAAACATGCCTTATAGGCCTTTCTAGCTTCAGATATAGAACCTTGAATTTTCTTCATGCAGATGGCTAACAAATTCTTATCCTTTGCAATCACTTCCTTCAGCTAACTAAGTCTTTTACCATTAAACTCTTTTTGCACTTTATCCTCAACAGATTTCTCAAGAGACTCAAATTGAGTACTTACAACATTTATGAGCTTCTTTAGCTCACTGGAAGAGGAACTAGATAGATCCATGAAATGAGTAGGAATTAATTTCTGTAGAACTCCAGATGCAAGACTTAGCAATTCACTATCCTCTATGTGAGACTTCAGAATCTTCTCACTGGCCTTAGCTTGAGCAATTGATGCAACCTTCATCATCTGAATTGGGGACAAAGTGGATAGATTGACTGAGCTTTCATCCAATTCAGGATTAAGACCTTCCTAGTGCTCCATTAGAGATCTCTTCACTACCTTGGTAGTGTCTCTTGCCTCCACTCCAATCTCCTTAACTTGAGCTTTTTCTTCTTCAGCCTTGGGTTCTTCAGAGACTGTTTCCGGATTGATTTTAGGCACTTCAACCTCTTCATTTTGCACCTCCTTCTCCTCAACTAATACCACCTTAGGAACTTCAATTTCCATAGGTGTCTCTGTATTTTCCACATTAGGAGGAATCTGAAAATCCTCAGCATCTGCATTTACTTCCAGAAATTTTTTAGTAAACATTTCCTCAACATTAATCTTATTCTTTGATAGAAACTCTTCCAAAATCTCCTTGGTTTCACCAACAACATCAGTTTGACCAATCGTGAATTTATTCACCCTTGTCTTTCTCTTAAATTCCTTTTTAGCCTTTTCAAGGAGTGAATCCATCTCTTCAATTGACATTTCTGGACATAAATTTGCAAGAACTCTCTTCCTCAGATTCTCTTCTTCTGTTCTAGCACTTAATCTTATAGACTCCAAAATATCATATAGATTTTTGGGTAAGCCAGACATAATCTCAACAAGAGCTTTATTGAAAATATTCATATGTTTTATTGTGGCTTCTTCAAGAACTCTTTGACCTAATTCATCAAAAGTTTCATACAATTTATAGAGGGGATTGAGATTACCATCCTTGACAATTGCATTCTCAACTTCCTCAACTGACATACCAGGTTCATCAACTTTTGCCTTCTTTGCTCTTTCTTCTTTGCTAAAATATTTTCTCTTGTTTAACTCGATAGCTTGAGTTCCGGTAGCTTTTAATTCTCTCAAAACTTCTTCTAATTTTGTTTCCTCATCTTCTAAAATAGGCTCATATGTTCTTTTACTTTTATTCTTCTTCCTTTTACCAGAAGGATTGTCTTGAGTTGGCTTGGCTACAGGGGTACTCCTTGTAGATCTAGTGCAGGGAGAGGATGCACTAGGACTAGCATACTCTGCTTTTGATTTCACTTCTACTACTTCTGCCTCATCTCTCCTCTTTCTTGCTTCTCTCAAAGCTTCTACAGGTAAGCCCATCCTTTCTGCAAAAACTTCTATCTCTTTTCTTACTTTCCTAACTATCACCAGTTTTCTCAATTCCTCATGAACCTGCATACTTTTCTTTGCATGATTTCCAAACCTCTCTTCTCCCTGATCCATAGGTGAACTTAGCAAGTGTTATGCATACATCTTCAATATGTTCTCCTCTACTTCATATCCCATAGGCATGATCCATATTGTTCTGGGATCAACAACTTCCATATGACATTGATCAATATCCACCATGAAGCAGATAGTATCTTTGTACTATTCCACAATTGAAGTGGGAAATATTTCCCTGGCATGCATCATATTTTGGAAGTTTTTGAAGTACCCCCAGAGGGTAGTATTCCTAACTTGATGATCACCAATTCCAAACAACATGTTCCTTATCTGAATAGCTACAGGCACATCATTTTGCCAATGTACTTTTCCAACACTTGGAACCTCATCCATGAAATAGAAAAATAGACACAATAGCAGATTACCATATTCAAAAGTATTGTTATATTCTTTCTTGATTTTGCTTAGATTCTCCATCAACTAACTTTTGAGTAGCTCACACAAGTCATATTCTGCATTTTTCTTTACCATTTCATAAGCTGCATAGATGGCCATACCAGATACAAAATTATCCCAGATAGAATGGTATATCTTGTATCCAATGACCATTGATGCAAATTTTACATCCACTTCAACAATATCTTCTATTGTCATTTCCCTTCTATCCCATTTTGCACTTGTTGCCTCTGTAACCTTCTCATTCTTCACGAATTTCAAGAGTAGAAGTCTACCGATGGAATTCAGACCTGTGACTGCACATATAGCCTCTTTTGTGATCTTGAAGGGTATATTCATCCACATGAATTTGTCATGAACACGGCTCAAAATGTATCTAACCCATTCATTTTCCTCAAATATGGGAAATCTCGCAAATTGCACAAACTTCTTCTGTTCTAGGGTTTGAAATTCTGGCTTTACAATAAAATCCTCTCCAATTATATGATGGGAATACAGATTCATTAATTGAGAGCTTCCTAATTCTTCAATATTTGCATGTATATAAGCCCTACTATCTTCTATATGCAATACTCTGTACGATACAAATGAAAATGCTCTTAAGGGCTCGGTCTCAATAGACTTATAGGGATGCCATTTGAATTTAGGACGGGGTTTGTCCTTGACTTCGACTACCAGAGGAGTGGAAATGATTGAAAATTCACAAATTCACAGGATTTTCGATAAATACCTTTCCATCGGATCAAAGTTCGATCGCAAATTCTTCTCCACACTTTGAATCTCTCCACAATTCAACAAGGTTCACTCCAGGGCTCTTTCAAGTTGCTTTCCTCCAAAATTCAATGTGACAAATGAAGGATAAAAGTGGATTTTTATCATTCGCACAACTAACCCTTTTGTCACAATAAATTCCTTTACCCTAATTCATATGGTTACTTTGTTTTCATGCACTGAGACAGATAATTCTACAAATTTTCTATATTGCTTAATACCTTCTCAAATCGGTTGAGCAACATCTGAAAAGGATTGATCCACCTACTGGAATGGTCCACATTCTAGTACCAATTTCCTGCAGGGGGTTAAAGGACTTTTCTGACAGCTCCCCCTAGGACAAAGGCCTAAAACTAATTCTTAGAGGAATTACCAGAAGTAGATTCTACTTCTGGAATATTTCCTTCAACAAAGGGATTCTTTTTCACC
The DNA here is from genome assembly GCA_007258455.2 of Sequoia sempervirens. Classification (NCBI taxonomy): domain Eukaryota; kingdom Viridiplantae; phylum Streptophyta; class Pinopsida; order Cupressales; family Cupressaceae; genus Sequoia; species Sequoia sempervirens. The sequence goes on from VDFB02344295.1 coordinate 168,362, forward strand.
CATTTCTTCTGCATTTTCCTCCTGATCACATTTGTAGTAACTTTCTCTTTTCCTTTGACATCCTAATGTGTATTATGTCTTACCGGATCTCTTATGTTCTGAAAGAATATGGAAATATGGCCAAATTTGTTGCAATTGTAACACAACATTTCTCTGTTAAGACCAACTGTTCCACCAATTTTGCCTTGATCTGCATTGGTTAGCAATATGCCCAAGTCTATTGCATGCATAGCATCTGATATCTCTATGAAAGTTATTCATCACAACTTTGCATTCACTTGACTTATGACCATACTTATAGCAATTAAAGCACTTACCTGAGAATGATGGTCCACTTGTGTTCATCCTGCTCCTACACTGAGAAGCCATATGACCAAATTTGTTGCAAAAAAATAGTAGCCATTGAATCTTTGAGCATTTGGTTGTCTTACCGAATTCCTTCTAGCTACATTCATCTGATTTCCTTGCCTGAATCTCCCTTGTCCAGATTTCTTTTGTCCAGATCCGAAACTTTCTCCTTCTTCATATCCAAGACCTCTCCTGTCACCATCAGTACTTTGAATTTTAATTAGTTCATCAAGTTTGGCTAAGCTTGCTTTGAATTTCTCCTTGTACCCATTTGCTACAGTAAGTTCATTTCTGAGATCATCAAGTTGTTTTTCAAGCACTCCCTCATTGTTCTTAGATTGTTCCAATTCATTTTCCAATCGACTGCATTGTTCATATTTTTCTTTCAAGGATTGAGCAATATTTTCTTCATTCTTCTTTCTATCTTCAACCTCCTTAGTCATTTTCATCATGATGGATTCCATCTCATGCTTCAAGGAAGCATTTTATTTGGAAAAATTTTCACACTCTTTTGTTTTCTCCTTTAAGGCATGACTGAGTTGTTCATCTTCCATGCTTTTGTTCTTTTACTTGAGTTGATCACATAATTCCTTTCTTTTCTCCCTTGATTCATTGATTTTGTCTTTCAATGACTGGATGAATTTTTCTGCATTCTCAAGATTTTCCTACAGTTCTCAGTTCTCAGATTTTGACTGGTCAAGATCATCTAGGGCCACCATAAGTTGCTATTGAAGACTGCTTGTTTCCAATGAAAACACTTTCCAAGATCTCCCCTAGCTATTAGAATTCTTTCGAGGAACTAGCTCTGATACCAATTGTTGGAAACTAGCAACACTGAGAGGGGGGGAGTGTTCTGCAAAAAAATAACTTTATTATTCTAATCATTAACCCACTTAAAGCATTCAACCAAAAGATATATGTAGAAAAAGAAAGCAAATAACCACAACACCATAACACAAAGATTTTACGTGGAAACCCTGTTAGGGGAAAAAGTAGGGTGGATGGCCAATCCACAATATAATTTGAGTATACTCAAATAGAAGTTTACAATATGGGAATGCATTTGCATTTAGGCTCATTTCCTAAAGTTCACTACTCAAAATAGGAAGGAACTCTGCCTTATAGAGATTTGGATTAGATCCAAGAAAATGAACTAAAAGAATAACATCTACAAATGCTTGATTATAGTTCCAATTAGGCTCAGATGTCGATCTTCTATCCTTTTGGTTGATACTGAACTTATACTCTGCTTTGCTTTGACTCGCTCCACACAATCTTTATGCGTAAGTGAAACTGTGCATAAAATCACTCTAACACCCTTTTGATATTCGCAATAAACGTTGACACACCACACATACATCATAAAATGATATAAAAGATCATACATATATATCCGCAACTAGCAATTTAATCGCAACAAGTCAACTTCAATAAGACTTAAAAATATTAGCAATTGTTGGCTCAGATCTTATGAATTATCCAATGCGCATCCACAACGGTCGGCCACAACTTAGCTCGGACCAAAATCAAGATAAGCAAACACAAAAATATTCAAATAATTATTCCTTGAATATCTGCAACACATTATATCAACTGAGTCGGCCCCAAAATACTGATAAAATTAGAAGTATCAATTGGATCTCCAAACTTGCACATGACTTGGTACTAGGTATTAATATTTTTGGATAACACAAGAAATATACTGATGAACCTTTCGTGAGATCAACAACTCAAAATAACAACTGCAAATCTATACATGAATCGTTGAACAGCAAACTACCGGATGCTATGTTCTACCTGACTGTCCACAATCCGACTATTGGTATAAGCAAATGGTGTCATGCAGATCCCATTACCGACTAGGGTTTCCATCAATTAAAACACCAAAACATAATTGTAGTGTCTCTTACCAACACTCATAAATTAGGATCTCTTTCCAGTGAATTGATCTCATAGATGAGCTCCATTAACTATAGTATAAATGTACACTGCACCTAGTTTCCCTATTCAAGTGACCTCATGAAAACTATGAAATAAGTATATAGATAAATTTAGAGTTACTCTCTACGTAATCTAAACTATCTACAACTTTAGCCAACTACTCCATACAATAGATTTTCATGTTGGGCCCATAGGGTAGATACATTACATGAATATGATGGACCCATTCCCAACAATTAAGAAAATACTTTTGAAAACAAGTGATGAAAGATACTACAATATAGAGTCTTGAGAAGACTCTTAAAGAGGAAAATAGGGAAGATTATTGGAAGCAACAATAAGATTGTAAATTAAAACCTCTTTCATAATTATATTTGTATAAATAGTTTTATGTGATAGAGATCATGATAATAGCTTTGTGATTTTATATCTTGTTTGAAAATTTATACATATGTTATAAACAATATTCAATGAGTGTACAAATGCTTATATAATTATTCCATATAAGCTTCTATTATGTAACTTTGATAAGTGTAAAATATTGTGAAGCAAAGTACAAACCCTCTATTATTTTTATAGGAAGTTTGTGATTAAGCCATATGTATATTGGTTTCCATTGTATAAGAGTCCAAGTTAACATATCATTATAAGTAAAACTAAAATTACTCTTAGAAAAGAGGAAACACATTGCATGTTATGAAAATGATCTCAAAAGCTTCCTTTGTTGCATTAATTTTTGTGGGTATTCCTTGTGAAGAAGCTATAGAAATATTAATTTAACTATCATGTACAAAGCTCATGATTCAAAGCATTAGATCAAGGATGAATGGATTTAGCATTCTCCATTCCGCCACGTATCAACATATTTCTTTGAGGACTAATTATCTACCAATTTACGAGCAACTACATTGTGAAGCTCATTAATATTAGTAGCATGCATTGAATTGTTGGATCATGTAGGAGTCTCATTTTCTCTATCCATGATACATGATACAATATTTTCTCCTATTCTCATTCTTTAATCAATTTGTCTATATATTTGAATATAATTCAGCAATAAAGCTCCATGAATAAGGCTAGAGTTGTGTAATAACCCTTGGCTATAGATTTTAGAATTTTTCTAATTATAGTATTATTTTTTGGAAAATAATTGATAGAAAGATTCAATATCATAAAATATATGATGTGGGTATTCAATTTACAAGAAATTAGAAGGAATAAATCTTATTTCTAATAATAGAAGATTTGATCATATTAGAATTGAAGATCTCCACCACTGTAATGTTCATGTGTCTCTTCAACCAACAATTTGAAAGGAAAATTTTTCAATCTAACATTTCTAATTATTTGAAGTTTTATGTGTTTATTGGGTAAAATATTTGACAAAAGTGCATTTAAGTATTGCAAAAAATTCCCATTTTAAATTCTAACATGGGTATGTAGTCAAATTGCACACATGATTAAATATATTTATATGGTTAAGGGTTAGAAAAATCTATCAAGAAAATGTGTATATTTAAAAGCTAATTTAAAGGAATGATATGCTTTTGAAGTACTCTAAATAAATTTTCTTTACAAAAACTTCAATGGCATAAAAATATGAAATATTAGGTTATGGTTGTTGGCAACACAAGGGCATACAACTGAGAGAGGGGGGGGGGGTGAATCAATTGTCACAAAATTTTAAACTTATTCAACTTATTAACCTTATTCTTAGATTTGATCAATAACCATGAAAGCATAAATCAACAACACATCAAAAACACACAACACCACGATTTTTTACGTGGAAGCCCTGTTAGGGGAAAAACCATAGTGGAGGTTACTCCACAAGATTATACCCTGTTAAAAATATAAAGAAATATGAATGGGGAATGCACATGCATTTAGGCGCACAACCTAGAGCTCATTGCTCAATTACAAAAGGAAGAAACACTATCTTAGAAAGATATGAATTACATCCACAAGATTTGAACTGAGTAAAATAGCATCTACTAATGCTTGATTACAGTTTCGGTTAAGCACATGAACAATTATTCATTCTTCTTCACTCTTCTTCATACTCTGATTCTACCTTCGAAAGATCTGAACAATATTCACACATAGGACTCACACACTTCACATACTCATGCCTTCAAATGATAAAACAATTTATCTTATATATCCGCAACAAGAAATTACATGCCTATATGTCGGCCTCAAGAAAATAATAAAATGAATGCAAACTGTTGGCCCAAAACAATAATGATTATTAATGCGAATCAACCAAGGTCGGCCACAACATATTGAAGACCCAAAATACAATTCTCAAACACGAACCAACTTCAAAAATTAATCCTCGAAGATCCACAACACGCTACAACACCCTGTCGACCAAGAACATGAAAAACATGAACACGCAAGAGAAAATCTCAAATCGCAAGCACAACGATCAATGCAGACATGCAACATAGATAGAGTACGATCTAGAAACATCCACAAACATCATGAATCACCAGAAAAGCATCCACAACAACTAAACTTGCTAAAATAAAATCACCTTCATTTAGGAACACCAACTAAAGCAACATAAAAACTGTCAGAATAAAAATCTTCATAACACGATCAAATCTTCACACGAATCTCTGAAACTTAACGTGAATAAAATAGATATACTAAAAAAGAAACCCTATAATCCACAACCTCTGATCATCAACGTACTGAACTCACCGATAGACTGAACTTCACTTCACAACTGACAACTTGCAACTTATTTCAATTCAATTTTATCAATACCCTCGACATATACAACCTCTAAGACATTAATGCTAATAGTGTTGACATCAATGATAACCACATATTAGCAACACAACCACAACATTCAACAATCTCCCCCTTTGGAATTGATGGCAACACATGATGTGAAAAAAACCATCAACGCAACTATCTTCAACACTTACTCCCCCTTAGGTTCTGACTCTTTTCTCCTCAACAACTCTTCTCCCACATGACTTTTCTTCCTCAGATAATTCACAGTTTTTCACATGAATCTTCTCCCCCTTTGACATCAGTGGCAAAGATCTCTTTGCTCGACACAAGATCTGAACCACATATTTGAACATCTGACTACTCCCCCTGAGTAGTAGTCACCACAATATCAATCCAAATCAAAATACGACTATGAAATGCACAAATTGATGCAAGTCAATGCATCTTAGTTCTGATTAGGAGGGGTAATCACCCCTAGCTTCCCTCTAAGATACTCAAAAGTATCCTTAGGCAACGAATTTGTAAAGATATCTACAATCTATTCCTTAGTAGGCACATACTCTAGTCTGACTTCCTTTTCACTCACCTTATCTCTCAAAAAGTGAAACTTGATAGACATATGCTTGGTCTTTGAATGCAACACTGAATTCTTAGAAATGTTAATTGCACTTGAATTATCACAGAATATAGCAATGGGTTCATCATACACAACTCTGATAGCTTTCAGCATCTGCTTCATCCATAATACTTGCGTACAATTGTTAGTAGCAACAATTTATTCTACCTTTGCAGTAGACAAAGAAATGACATTCTGCTTCTTACTAAACCATGAAATCAACTTCTTACCCAATAAAAATGCACCACCACTAGTACTCTTTCTGTCATCCACATCTCCTGCCCAATCAACATCAGTAAAAGCATTCAAAGTAAGATCATCATTTTTAGGATACCACAACCCAAAATCAACTGTTCCCTTCAAGTATCTGAAAATCCTCTTCACAACAGTTACATGAGATTCCTTAGGACCATCTTGAAATCTTGCAACAATACATACAACATTCATGATATCTGGTCTAGTTTGAGTCAAGTAAAGCAATCCACCAATCATCGATTTGTATCTAGTTTGATTTGGTTTCGGAGAATCATCATTTTGTGTTAACTTGCATCCGATCACCATAGGTGTACCAACTGGCTTTGAATCTTCCAGACCAAATTTCTTTAGCAATTATTTCACATACTTGGACTAAGATATGAAGATACCTTTATCTAACTAAGTAATTTGAAATTGCAAAAATAATTTCATCTCACCAATCATAGACATCTCAAACTCATTTTGCATCTCATCAGCAAACTTCATGCACAAACTATCATCTCCTCCAAAAATGATATCATCAACAAAGAATTCAACAATCAGATATTTATCATGATCAATCTTGAAATATAGATTACTATCAGCAATACCTTTATTGAATCCAAGCTTCAACAAATACTTGTCCAATCTAGCATACCATGCTCTTGGGGCTCGCTTAAGTCCATACAATGCTTTCTTCAATCAACAAACCATATCTCCCTGATCAGTCAATTGAAATCCATCAGGTTGCTCTACATACACCTCTTCTTCTAGTTCGCCATTTAGAAATGATGACTTGGCATCCATTTGATAAACCTTGTTGTTTTTGTAAGTAGCATAAGCAAGAAATAATCTCACAGCTTCAATCCTAGCAACAGGGGCAAAAGTTTCTTCAAATTCAATCCCTTCCATCTAGGAATATCATTTACACACCAATATTGCTTTGTTTCTAACAATTGTTGAATGTTGTGGTTGTGTTGCTGATATGCAGTTGTCATTGATGTCAACACTATTAGCATTAATGTCTTAAAGGCTGTATATGTCGAGGATATTGAGAAAATTGTAATGAAATAAGTTGCAGGTTGTCAGTTGTGAAGTGAAATTTAGTTTGTCGGTGAGTTCAGTACGTTGATGATCAAACATTGTGGATTAAAGGGTTTCTTGTCGAGTATATCTCATTTATTCATGTTAAGTTTCAGAGATTCATGTGAATATTTGATCGTGTTATGAAGATTTGTATTCTGACAATTTTTTTGTTGCTTCAATTGGTGTTCCTAATTGAAGGTGATTTTATTTTAGCAAGTTCGGTTGCTATAGATGCTTCTCTAGTGATTCATGATGTTTGTGGATGTTTCTAGATCATGCTCTATCTATGTTGCATGTCCACATTGATCGTTGTGCTCACGATTCGAGATTTTCTCTTGCGTTTTCATGTTTTTCATGTTCTTGGCCGACAGGGTGTTGTAGCATGTTGTGAATCTTCAAGAATTAATTTTTGAAGGTGGTTCGTGTTTGATAATTTCATTTTGGTGCTTCACTATGTTGTGGCTAACTTTGGTTGATTCACATTAATAATCTTTATTGTTTTTGGCCGATAGTTTGCATTCATTTTATTAGTTTCTTGAGGTTGACATATAGCGATGTAATTTCTTGTTGCAGATATATAAGAGCGATTGTTTTATCATATGAAGACATTAGTATGTGAAGTGTGTGAGTCCTATGTGTGAATATTGTTTAGATATTTTGAAGGTAGAAGCAGAGTGTGAAGAAGAGTGAAGAAGTGTTCATGTGCTTAATTGGAACTGTAATCAGGCATTAGCAGATGCTATTTTTCTTAGTTTAAATCTTGTGGATGTAATTCATATCTTTGTAAGACAATGTGTCTTCCTTTTGTAATTGAGTAGTGAGCTCTAGGCAGTGCACCTGAATGCATGTGCATTCCCCATTCATATTTCTTTATACTTTTAACAGGGTATAATCTTGTGGACTAACCTCCACTGTGGTTTTTCCCCTAACATGGTTTCCACGTAAAAAATCTTGGTGTTATGTGTGTTTCTAATGTGTTGTTAATTTATGCTTTCATGGTTATTGATCAAATATGAGAATAAGGTAAATAAGTTGAATAAGTTTTAAATTTTGTGACAATTGATTCACCCCCCTTCTCAGTTGTCTGCCCTTGTGTTTCCAACAATTGGTATTAGAGCAGGTTCCTTGGAAGAAGTTTAATAGCTTGAGGTGATCCGGGATGGCGACATACAAGAAGGATAGTCTGAGATTTGATGGAACAAGTTATTCTTTGTGGAAGACTCGAATGGAGTTCCATCTGAGATGCATTGGTGAAGCCTACTGGAGCATTACATACAATAGGTATGTTATTCCTCAGAATGGTCCTACTCCTACTACTGAGATTATAGATGTTGAGTACAATATCAGGGCTAAGTAAGCATTGTTGAGTGCTTTGACTAATTTTGAGATGATAAATGTTATGGATCTAAAGACTGCTTATGAGATTTGGAAAAATTTGAAAACTTTGTATGAAGGTGATGCTAATGTGAAGATTGCTAAGTTACAGAGTCTGAAAGGGAAATATGAAATGTTGAGAATGGGTGATGATGAGAACATTACTACTTTCATGCAAAGAGTGAATGGACTTGTGTGTGGTATCAGATGTGTTGGTGGATAGTTGGAAGAATTAGAAATTGTTGCTAAAGTTCTTAGATCCTTGCTTGTTGCATACAAAGTCAAAGCTACTGCTATTGAAGAGCTCTGGACTGTAACAAATGTAACCCGAGACATGTTGATTGGTAAGCTTATTGCTTTTGAGTTAAGTAAATTTTGGGATGCTCTTCCTAAGATAGAATCTGCATTCAAGGCTACTACTTCTAGTAGAGATAAATAGAGATTTGATCTGGGTGAAATTTCATCTAGAAAGGTATTCAAGTATGAGGAAGAAATGAGAGAAATTGAAGAAGAGGAGAAGAAGCTAGAGGAGTTTGAAGCACTTATTGTCAAGAGAGAAGCCAAAGGAGAAGGTCAATATAAAGAGAAATTTCCTATTAAATGTTTTTCTTGCAATAAGATAGGTCATTTTGCATCAAGGTTTCCAAAAAGAGTACCTAAGCCAAGACATAACAAGCCTAGATTTCAAAGAAAGTGTTATTATGTTGTTGATGAAGGTGTGACAGATGATGAATCTGATAAAGGAAATGGAAGTGAAGATGAATGGGAATTTATTGCTATCAAGAAAAATGATCCAACCCCTATTGAATTTGTTAGTTGCTCAAATGTGGAGAAATCTCTAGTGGTTAGAGTTGAAGAGAAAGATGAATGGGTGATTGACATTGGATGCTCTCATCACATGACATGTGATAAAAGAAAGTTTGTGAGCCTAGAAAAGTATGATGGCGGTGTTGTAATATTTGGTGATGAAAAAGCTAGTGTAATCCATGGTAGAGGATCCATTGCTCTTGATGGTAAGAATAATATTGATGATGTTCTTTATGTGGAAGGTTTGAAGCATAATCTCTTAAGTGTCAGAAAAATGGTTGACAAGGGATACAATCTTCGATTCAAGAATGCTAAGTGTAGAATATTGGGGAGTTCTGGAAATGTGATTGCTTCAAGTACAAAAACAAAAGGTAACATCTTTCACCTGAATACTACTAGTAAAATTTGTTTGATTGCTCAAGTTGATGAAAGTTGGTTGTGGCATAGGAGAATGTGTCATATAAACTTTGATAATATTGTTAAGGTAAGTTCTACTTAGGCAGTGAGAGATCTTCCTAAGTTGGTAAAGCCTACTAATACTATATGCAAGGAATGTCAGTTAGGGAAGCAAATTAGAATTTCATTTTGTAGCAAACAACATTGTTCAAAAGAGGTGTTGGAGCTTGTTCATATTGATTTGTGTGGTCCTTCAAGAATCAGAAGTTTACAAGGAGACATGTACTTCATGTTACTTATTGATGATTACTCTAGATTGATGTGGGTTGCTTTCTTAAGGGAGAAATCTGAAGCTTTGGAGAAGTTCAAGACCTTTAAGGATATGGTTGAGATAGAGATGGGTCTGAAGATTAAATGTCTGAGATTAGATAGAGGTGGTGAATTCACTTCTCATGAGTTTAATTATTTTTGTGAAGTGCATGGGATAAAGAGACAATTATCTGCCCCGCGGACCCCTCAGCAAAATGGAGTTGTGGAAAGGAAGAACAAGATAGTTCAAGATGTTGTTAGGACTATGATGCTGGAAGGAAATATCCATCATATCTATTGGAGAGAAGCTATGAGTACTATTGTTTACATCCTCAACCAGGTATAAGTCAAAGGTGATACTAGTAAGACCCATTTTGAGCAATGGATTGATCATAAGCCTACTGTTAGATATTTCAAAATATTTGGGAGTAAATGCTATATCAAAAGAGATGAAAAGATAGGAAAATTTGATGCTAGGAGTGATGAAGGAATCTTTCTTGGTTATTCTACTAAGAAGAAGGCCTACTGGTGCTACAACAAGAGATTGAGGAAAATAGTTGAAAGTGCAAATGTCAAGGTTGATGAAGACATAGCTAGACCATCCATAACCTATGGATATGATTCAGATGAAAGTGAAAATGTCACAGGAAAGAATGTACAGACTCAAAATCAAATTTAGATCATTCCGGTGAATCAAGAAAATCAAGAGGAAGGAACTAGTGAAAGTGCAAAATAGAGATCACAAGAGACAAAAGTTCAAGAACGTTCTAAGACTCCAAGGTATGTAAGAATAAATCATTCAGAAGATCAGATTATAGATGATAAGAACAAAGGTGTCTAGACTAGGAGAAGGATTGTAGAAGAATACTGTCTTATTTCAAAGACTGAGCCTAATAGTGTGAATGAAGCATGCAAAGATGAACATTGGGTGGAAGAAATGAAAGAAGAACTACAACAAATTGAGAAAAATAATACATGGATTCTTGTTTCTAGACCTAAGGACAAAAATGTAATTGGAACTAAATGGGTCTTTAGAAACAAGCTGAATGAGTATGTGAAGTGTGCGAGTCTTATGTGCGAATATTGTTCAAATCTTTCGAAGGAAGAAGCAGAGTGTGAAGAAGAGTGAAGAAGAGTGAAGAAGTGTTCATGTGCTTAACCAGAACTGTAATCAAGCATTAGCAGATGCTATCTTTCTTAGTTCAAATTTTGTGGATGTAATTCAATCTTTTGTAAGACAGTGTGTCTTCCTTTGGGCAGTAAGCCTTCTATATTTGAGTAGTGAGCTCTAGGCAGTGCACTTGAATGCATGTGCATTCCCCATTCACATTTATTTATACTTTTAACATGGTATAATCTTGTGGACTGACCTCCACCGTGGTTTTTCCCCTAACAGGGTTTCCACGTAAAAAATCTTGGTGTTATGTGTGTTGTTGATTTATGCTTTCATGATTATTGATAAGATATGATAATAAGGTTAATAAGTTGAATAAGTTCTAAATTCTATGACAACTGATTCACCCCCCCTCTTAGTTGTCTACCCTTGTGTTGCCAACAATGGTTATATCACTTTGATTAAGCTGAAAGGTGTAACTTGTATTTGCATATGGGGTTAGTTGTTGGCTATAATCTTGCATTGCCATAACATGAGTTAGCTCTAAATAATTATATAAATAATAATATTGGTTGATATTCAAAACTATGACAAAGTGTCCAACTATATAACTATAAATTTACATTATGTGTGATCGACATGATTTATGAAAGTTGAAATCTAATTTCTTGTAAAGTAGAAAGTAATATTTTTAACTTATCACTTACTAGAACAACTTATACTTTGTCACATTATTAATCTATCAAATATCCATCTCAATTTATTTAATAGAAGATGACCTTGAATTTTCTATATCTTGCAACCCATTTTCATCTTTATCACCTTCACACCAAATAAACAACTTTTTTGACTTTCTTCAAAATATCCTTCAAATTCTATTCAATTCCACCAAATTGAAATTGTCTCTTGTCTCCTAGCCAATATCACATCGCTTGGTCCATTCAATTAGTCCCTCATTAAAAATAAATTTGGCTAAATGTTCCTACTTCTCTTTCATGATAATGGAACAATTCCAAGAAATGGGTAGTTTAACAACTTCAAGAAAAATAACATTCCTTCTACCCTGTTAAGCATTCTTAATCGAGAGAAATCATTAAATGAATCCTCAAGGGATATACTTGTTAATGTACATGACAAAGTAGTTGTGTCTTGTATCGCTATAAGGGTATCTTAACCTGTGAAATGAAAGTTCTAATTATGATATAGTTGAAATCCTCAAAGAAATGCATAAGAAACTTATCACATTTGGAAGCAGATATGTAGGAAATGGGTGATCCCACAATACTAGTTTACAATTTTTGGCCAAACTGGATATTGAACTGATTTTTTTTAACTAAATCTTCACTTTTGGGCACCTATAGCGGCTAAACCGTGAGGAATTTGAAGATGATGCAAACTAGTGATTTGTGGAATTTTGTCTTTAGATTCTAAATAGATTTTTTTCAAAAAAATTGGAACCAGATTGCACTTCTTTTTCCATCTCTTTCAAAAACTAATTTTTAATAGTAAACACCATTTTTAAAGAGTGACGTCATTGGCTAACACATACCTTTTTTTCTATGAAGGATAAAATTCTAATTTTTTGAATTTAGATTCATAACTACGATATCTAGTGCATGAAATTAGTTTCATAACATTTCGTTAAATATTTTTTTCTTAATTAAGTTTCAAAGTCAAACCAATTACAATTTAGACATGATTCACTGGCTAAAGCATAAATTTTTTGTATGTATCGAAATTCAATTTTTTTTGTTGGATCAAGGACATCAATATCTAGTGCATTGATATTTTTCATTTTTTTTTGATAATCTGTTATTTTTCCACATGTACAGAACAAAGAGCTTGATTTTCAATGAAAAACCTATGTTTAATCAAACTAAAAAAAATACATAATAAAACCAAAACATATTAAAATTATATTAAATGAATAGCTCGTTCCAAGGACTACCATCATCCAATTGGGTTTGTGAAGTCTCCATTTTCATCCTCAACCCGAGCTTCGAAAGGAATTTTTTTGCAGAGATTTGGTAGAAGAGGGGGAGGAGGGGGAAAAAGGGGGGTTTGCTTGAACCCCCCTTCGATCAAACCTCCCTTGACCTTTCGAGCGAAAGGGGGTTTGCTCGAAGGGGGGTTCGAGCGAATCCCCCTTTTAAAAATTTCCCTTTGATTTCCATTTAAAAAATGTGTGAAAAGGTGGGTCCGATCATTTAATAGGATTCACTCAGAGGGGGGTTCGAGTTAACCCATTGAGTGTCCATTCGAACCCCCAGTTCGTGCGAACCCATAAAAACCAAAAAAAAAATTCATGGGAGCATTTTTGCAATTTTCCTTCCTCAACAAAATTGTAAACCAGTATTGTGGGATCACCCCAATCTTTGTGCAAAGGATGACCCTACGACCGAATTTTGTAAGGGAGGACTTTAAAAAATATTCTAAGATTTGGAGTGACCTAAACTTGGTCAATATTTCCTCTTCAGTATACTTCAAAATTAGGTTAAATTTTGTATTATATAGTAGTGAACTCATCTTCCAATTAATATGTCCCCACAATATAGGTTTGATTTAATAAAGGCTAATCCATTATCATCAAGCTTACATACTTTGATGATTGTGATATTTGGCTTTACAAAATTCACTCCAATCATGGATGAAATTTTAGAGTCACTATCATCATGGTGTTCCTTGCTATGAATGTGGGAGATTTCCCCTAGAATTATTTGAATTGAAATTACCAAAGGTTGTGTGTAAGGACCTACAATAATTTTTCTTGGTTCAAAAAGAAGCATATGAAGGTATAGGTTAGTGTGAAGACCTAGTGAAGTTCAAGAGGTACATTTAATGCATTAGATGACATAATTGGTGGTGGTAATGTCACATCTTGGCCTCTTCTAATCATTGATGTGTATGTCCCTCTAGATTATAATCATTTGAATTAGGGGTCACATGTAAAGTAGGTATGATATAAATTTAAGTTATGTTTATAGAATCTGAATTATGATTAAAAGATAAACCATGAGAAGGAATTGTTAAGTTCATATTGTCCTCATGTGTATTAGTGCTAAAAATAGAGGCAATAAATCTATGAGCCAAATTTAGAAAGAAAGTATAAAGAAAAAAGAAGAATAAAATTGTTGCAAATCTTTATTGTTTAAGAATAATCTAAATTCACTAATATGTAGGCTATTATCTAAGTTTCGTATAAAATGTTAACATTTAGAGAAGCATATATGTAGGCTCATCATAATCATTATGTAAAAGTTCTTTATTAAGGATCATAATGTCATTGTGTAATGAATTATAAAATATTTGTAACATCACAATCATCTAGATGAAGAGATAAAAATATATCATCATAAGGTATAACATTATCATGGGATGTATGAGTAAATAAAACACAAGATAAATTATAAAGATGGTGTAATGGGATCTAAGCCAAATATTTAACCTAAATCACTCATTCCATCATAAAACATTAAGGGACCCAAAATTAACCAAGAGATACTATTTGGTTGTTGTCCTCAATGGAGAACCAAACAATTGGTCACGGTTTTGGTCCCTTTTTATCGGTGATGTTGGAATTTGATTTATTTATGAAATGTGTGAAGCTAGGTAAATTAAGGATAAAGTGGCAGAATGTTAAAGAAATTAGAAAATACAAAACATAAAGAAAAAAATAGCTCGAGAAAATCTATAAAGTGCAAACAAAGAGGAAAATGGAATAAAAATTTGTGGCTAAAATGGTAGAATAGGGGCATTGGACACCCTAGTCCAGAAGTTTTGAGTTTCAGGGTTTTAAAGTTGGTATAGATAGAGAAGGGTTTGTAAGTTTTTTACTGTGAAAATCCATATTTAAATTTTGATAGAGTGTGAATAATCAACTTACGCTAATTTAATGACAAAAGGTACATGAATGCTTGAACTAGGGTTTTGAAGCCTTGAGATCCCAAATCTCCTTCAATCCACTTTAGACTTGTAACTTGCAAGGACAAGGGGAGAAGAGTTGTACCATATAGGGGCATGCCTTGGGAAAACCTCATTTCAGTGTTTCCACCTCCACAAATGAATATGGTGATGATGATATAAATTGTGTCCTCTTATGGGAGTAGAGGAAAATCAATAAAAATGAATGATAAATAACATAACTATAACTTACCACTTAGATTTTAAATTCTTGTTGGATTGAAGTCACTTTTCTCATCACACACAAGGAGAAATAGGAAAATTCTTGGAGTTCCAGCATGTATTAGTGCTCAT
The DNA here is from genome assembly GCA_007258455.2 of Sequoia sempervirens. Classification (NCBI taxonomy): domain Eukaryota; kingdom Viridiplantae; phylum Streptophyta; class Pinopsida; order Cupressales; family Cupressaceae; genus Sequoia; species Sequoia sempervirens. The sequence goes on from VDFB02344295.1 coordinate 183,589, forward strand.
AATAATAATAAAATACAATAAACATGAAACATATTACAATGCATAAATGTGAATTTTATGATGTGTTGCAAACTATAATAATTGACTAAAATCTAGTTGTAGATCTTCTACTTATTTTGCTCTTGAAATTGTATTAATCACCTTTTAGGATGTTAGAGTGATATTCAAATTTCTTAGGTGTTCAAATGGAGGAAAGAACTTATATTTATGAGTTTAAACATATTTCACATTAACTATTAAGACAAGCCAACAATTAAATTCAAATTCTTTAACATATTGAGGTCAACAACAATATTTGGATTTTAGGGCCTTATTAAGTGGGACAGGGGCATTGATCACCCTAGTACAACCTTTTTTAGCTCTTCAAAAGTCCATTAAATAAATATTTAATTCAATTTCTAGAAAAAATGACAATTAAACAAATAAATTATAAGCATAATTAGGTACATTCACATAAGAGGATACCAAATCTAGTGTGAAATTTTCAAGGGTAATAATTTACGACACTACATCTAGCCCCCAATTTAGTGGGGTTATGAACTTATGCTCATACTCACACTAAAGTATGAGGAAACCAAAGAGTCATTTTTTTGAAACAATGTGATAGCCCCAAAGCTAAGGATCTTACCAAGAAACAATGTTAAGGAAAATAAAACACATAGACATATAATACGTTATACAACAAATCATGTAGTAACACAAAACAAACACAAAGAAAACGTAATGCAAAACACAAATTGAGCATAAATCATACACAAATTAAACACAAAGCTTGCATGAAACATACAAGATAAAAAAAATATAAATGGTATGGTTGATGTGAAATAAACAGGTTCAATACCAATTGTTGAGAAATTCAATCTCTATCCAAATATGAATTCAATGGATGATATTCAAGGCTTGGACTACAACAATATGAAAATATGAATAGGATCAATGATCAGTGGAGCTTCTCACTATGCTAGCCAAGCGAGATTAGGCTGTGATGCTCGAAAAGAGTACCACAACAAAACGTGACATCTTGTAGAGCTAAATTGATGAACTCAACAAGTGAGCAAGTGGAGGTAGTGAGGATAACTTCTGATCCCTAGGTGTAGCAACTCCAAGATGAGCTGTGACGAGCCCGTGAGTGGGAGGCTTCGCTATAGGAGTATATGGAGAAGCTACGAGAGGATGTAGTCAAGCTTAGAGGAGAGGTTTGAGGGCTGTGGGCATAGAGAATGTTTGTGTCATGGTCACATCAGTCACATTAATTCACATCCATCCAACATCCTCCTTTTCCACCATTGCAAGTGCCAAAGGGCATAGGTAGCCATGCACCCAGGGGCTACAGACCCATTTTTGTATTCCAATTTTTATAGATCATATAATTTTTTATGTACAACATTATTTTGTTGTATATCCACATACATATATAGTCACCATATTTTAACATAGTGGTATGATATATATATATATATATATATATATATATATATATATATATATATATATATATATATATATATATATATATATATATATATATATATATATATATATATATATATGTGAAGGCTAATATCTTTTTGTAGGTCTCCAAGAAATTCAAGCGTTTAAGTAATCAAGATTCAAATCCTTGAGGAGAAGTGTATGACTTCAGTCCCTCAAGAAATCCATTGAAGGGTTGTTAGTTGCAACATTGTGTTCATTCATTATTCCTTCCTTTCAAGCATCATTTCTATCATTGAAATTTCCATTATGAAAGTGGGAACACTTGCATGGGGTTTGAATGAGGTAATCCCCTATATGACACAAAATCTTCCCTCTTTGTGAATGTGCAAGTTACAGGTTTGGAGAGGATTGAAAAGATTCTTAAGGAAAATTCTACATTGTTGCATTTGTTATCATCAACCTTGTCAAGCCACAAATACTCACTTACAAAATTTATTGATGACATTGTGAAAAGTATACAACCGAGAATCAAGAGCTTAGATCCAACATCAAAGGACTATAAAAAAGTTATAGGACACCCGACCAAAGACCCAGTCACCTAGGGACAACCAAGTTCCTCTGCACATGTTGAATCCAACTTTTGGTGGTAGGTAGACATAAGTTTGTACTTTCCAGATTCGTCTGCAAATTATTGTTCTCATCTATTTATTTCCCAAAAATTGCATTTACAAATTATGTCATATAGTCTAATTAAGTCAATTATTTTAAATTATTTCCAACACATTCCTAAGAATTAAAAGGATTTGATCCAGGTCTAATTGACTCACCTCTTTGGTTGAAAGTATATCTATGCACCTTGTTGATTTGCATCATAATGAAATCCTATAAATGTTGGAACATTGACCTTAGGTTTGGAAATTAAACTTAAGGCCACCCACATTTTTATGTTTCTGTTACAATTTTTTTTTTGATATAAGTTTAAATATAATTTTGTATTTCTTGTAGTGGTTGTTGGCGTCCTCTAATGGTTTAATAACTAATCCCTTAAAGCTGTAACTTAGAGATTAGATATCTGCACTAAGTAGTTATCTTGCTCCGCATGAAGGTTCATTTCATTATCAACCCAGGGACAAGAACTTGAAATGGTTCAACACTGTCTGTGCACTAAGACTCAGCTGTAGTCATCCTTATCCTATAACTAGAAAGGAAATAGCATTGAAAATAAAATGCTTGAAAGGAATTAGCATAAGTACTGAGCATGAATCAACAACTAAACTAAATTAAAATGAATGACAAAAACAAAAATCTTAGCAAATAGGTAGGAATTTACTCTGTCTGCCTTTGCTATAGGAACACACATAGAATAGAGTTCCAATGGCTGCAAGAACAAACAACTGCTAAGACTGTAACTAATTACTAAACAAAAAAGTAACTACTAAACTGAATGGATGGAATTATCACCAAGTGGGCTCCCTTAAATGAGTTTTCCTTAAACTAACTTATATGCAACAAATCAAAGTATCATTTCATTCATTGAAAACATAATTACATCATATCAACATGACTATATTCCTTGAAACTAAAAAATGCAAGTACAATATTAGAACATCCAACCTTATGAAGAGGGACATTTGATCATTATTTATAGAAGGAAAGCTTCTAACTAACCCTAACTAACTGGGCGGTCAACTCCAACAAACTAGGATGCCATTTATTGAAAGCATGAAAAAGAGGAAGGAGGTTATGCATGTGCTAGATTTAGTCAAACTAGTCTTGCCTCAACGAGGATCCAACATAACAATGCCTCCTAAATCTATTCAAATAATAGACATGATCATTTAAAGGTAAGTTACAACTTCCACATGAGCTGGAAGTTTCCCTCCATTGACAACTTAAATGACCATCTCCTTGACTTCTTTAGCAACCGGCTAGCTGGCATGAACTTCTTCCACCTTGCAAGCTTCATTTATATCTACATATTAATGTGAACCTGCATAATGACATTAGCGTGCACAAAACAATTGTATATCCATAATCACCTTAGAATAACATTCATTCAATCACATGTAAAATTAATATAGATATATCATGTAGCAGGTTAATCATCAAAAGTTACAGGGATAAGTTCATGCCCAAAGTTCATAAATTTAGCGGAATAACATAGAGAGTGTCAATAACCAGGTGCTAAAGTACCATAGTAACAACAACAAATATATGATAAACCCCATCAAAATTGAGTCATTATTTGGATTCATCATCTCCCCCCAACCTAATGATTTGCTGGTGCTCGAGCAGAGGGAACTCAATTCCTTTTCCTAACCAAAGCCTTGAAATCACCAATTGTTTTATGCCCTTGATTAGTCCCTGCATTATCTGAATTTGGATCCCAATAGAATCCCTGATTTCTTTCCATTCTGCCCCACCTTGCGCTCTCTATATCTACATTATACTGATAGGTTCTATAGTTTGGTACTGGCCACAACATAATAGGTGGTTGGAATATCAATGGGAGCCAATAGTGTTGCTTCATCCTCCCAAGATGTATATACCTGATGCTTTGTTTACAAGTTGCATAATAATTTTGCAGGGAATGGGGTTCAACCTATTTTAATTGATTTGGAAAATCATTCCATCCCTGTGATATATATCCCAATACTATATTTATTGTAGTGGCAACTACTTACTGATATTCTAGGTATGATTCCTCCCTAGAAGGCATGATCCTCTTTTTGTACTCTGGATTATAAAGAAGTCTATGCCATGTGTAGTAGATATCTGTAGGATTTCTTGATTCAACTCTTAGAGATAAGGGGGTATGGAGTTCTCTTTCTCTATATATTTTGAATTGTTGCTCCCAGTTGATTTCATTTTGAATCCATGAAATTAATGCCCTCAAGTGAATATCTCTAATGTATAACAATGGATTCCATTCATGGTCATTGGTAACGACATAGTTATGCAAATACAATTCACATAGCAGATTTTTAACTTTAGGAGGGGAGGATTGGTAAGTTTGGAAAAATTCCTGTGGGGTTTCAATGGAAGGGCTTAGACCCGAAATGACCCTTGACAACTTAAAATAAAGATGACGCTCCTTTAAATGCAGTGCATATACCTTTGGAGGAGTTCTACATGCCATAATTTGTGGTACTAAATCCTCTGCTTCATGATCACAAGAGATTCCAACAGCTTAACTCTGCCTCTCAATCCTCTGCTTCGACCTCATGGCCTCGGCCTTTCGGCCAGCCACTCGGTCCTCTCTCTATCGTTCTCTCTCTAGCTCTTGGCTCTTCAGCTCCTTGACTTATTAGCCTCGCTATAGAACGTCCAATGCATTCATATACATTCGTTCTCATTTGGCTTTGTGAATCGGTTCAAGATCATAACTGCCAAACAACAATCTCCAGCTCAGCATCCTTATCGAAATGTAGATGTTTCCTCTTCCTCGTAGAAATGGTTGCAATGGTCTCACAACAAATGGTTCACATTTTTCTCTCTGATTGGTCCAAGTCGTGCCGCATAGGACAGACTTCACTCGGTCAAACATCAATCAACTTGTGTCGCATGTCGGTGAGACACTAACCATGTCTCCCCGATGCCATAGAGCCCATATCGTCATTATCACCAAGAGTCTTCACTATCGACAAGATGTTACACCGAGTCCAGAAAGCTACCGCTCAGACTTCCCCTTGTCGCCAAGACATCTTATCGAAGTTCCCAAGTCACATCGACCTCAACATTCTCATCGGCTAGACAATCGCCATTCGATGAGACTTCATACCGATGTTTAAAGGTCACTCTGAAATGCCCAACAGTCGGCAAGACTTACTGCCCTTCGCTAAGAGATCATACCGAGCTTTCAAGTCATACCGAACACCAAGCAACAGTCAGCAAGACTTATCACTTTCCCTGAGAGGTCATACCGACATCAGGATTCCCATCGGCAAGACAAACACTCTTCGCCCAGACATCATGCCGATGCCTTCAAGTTACACCGTAGTGCTCGACAGTCAGAAAGACATTCGTCTTTCACCAAGACATCACATCGAGCACACCATGTCATACCAAGTCAGAAAGACTTTCCACATTCGGTAAGACAACATACCGAAACACATGTGTTACACCGAAGTCTCATGTCGGCCAGACTTCCCGCTGTCACCAAGAGGTTACACTAAGCCTCTTATGATACACCACAGCCATCGGTGAGACCAACACCTGTCGCCAAGACTTCACGCCAAAGTCTCTAGGTTATCTCGAGCCCACCTTTCACCAAGAGTCATGTTGAACACATCTCGCACCGTCGGTGAGACAAACGCCTGTCGCCAAGAGTTCTTATCGAACTCTCTTTCGTTACCCCGATGACTCCATATGTCTGTCGGCGAGACATCTTCCTATCGCCAAGACTTCATGCCGAGACCCTAGAGTTACTCCGAGTGTATACCGTCAGCCAGGCATCTCCCAATCACTAGGACCACATACTGACACACTTGAGTTACCCTGACGGCTCCAAGAGAAAACATATCGGTGAGACAACCCTCCATCGCTAAGACTTCATATCGAAGCAAACGAGTTACACCGATGACTCCAGTCACTATAGGTCTCCCCGACATCCGGTAGACCAAACCGTCGGCCAGAGGTCTCCACTCGGCAGAAGGTTACAGCGAAGGCCACAAGTCATAGCGATAGGCTCCTTCGGCAAGACAAAAGCAAGGTCATAATGACATGAGCAAAAAACAAGGTTACTGAACTGTCAGTCGGCCAGACAACAGGAATGTCACAGCGACCATGCTTTCTCAGAGGTTTCAGCCTGTGAGATAGAGGCACATTTTCCAACAATCTCCCACTTGACAAAGATCACATAGGAACCTTCAAAGCAACCAGGAACTAAGATCACACTAGCTCCACCAGTTCAAACCCTGCAATACTCAAGACACCCAATCAATATGATTCAATAGATAACAGTCCACCAGACAATCTGCAACAAAGACTAGGCATCCAACTGCAACTCACTAACCAACAAAGCAACTAATCACAGCCTTCCAGGAAACCACAAAGATAAAAAAACAACATGCTCTCATGCTCAATCAATAATTTTGCTCGAACATCTAAGATGTCCACCATTCAGGCAACAATCCTTGTCATCTTCCAACATGGCACATGTGGAAGAAAGATACAAGCCAAGGTGAATAAGCACCATTCCAACGAACACAAGCAAGAGATCCCAGTGATATCACCGACAAGACACTGCTACCACTTCACTGTGCTCAAACGCTATACATAAGCAATATCAACTTCAAAGCTTCAATCAGAACACAATAGTGAAGACATTATCTAGAAACAAGATACTAAACATCAGTTAGAACACCAATTAGACTGATTGCTTCCATCCAACTGTTAACCCACACGATTGAAAATAGCACCCATAGCTCATGCTATTCCATCCGATCACACATACCTCAACAGGTATCACCATTAGTAAACTTATGCCAATCCATAACCAACTCATTAACAGAAAATACAAGCTCCAAGTGTCAACCAGTCGAAGAAGACAAGACACATACAGGAACTCCCACTGCCTAAGTAATCCAGATCTGAAAGATCAAAAGGAATCGCAAGTCTACTAATTACAGCACATAGAATATGTAACCATGTAGTACCAAGGAAATATCCACAATGATATGCACAACCTGCAACAACCTACCACAAGAAACATTTCTCTCACCACAAACCTTCATGGCCACAGAGAGAAATTCTGCACATCATCTTCCTGTAGAGCATCCTCCTACATACACTTCTAACAGCCAGCTGTGTCAAGAATGATCTTCACATCCTAAAAGAAAAGCCTTAACAACATCCATTCGTTCAATCACCAAGATCAAACCGACTTTAAAAACATGGATGTAAGCTTCTTAAAGAAGATCAAACTACTTCATTCCCCATTTCAGGAAATCAGCCCATACAACATCTCCTACCAATTCTCATTAGCAACAAGGAGATTAAACAAAAAACTGTACAACTTCCACTATGAATCCTCCAGAACCATTAGACTACAATTCAAGATCCATATCATGAAAGTAAACATAAAACACATCTGAAAGATATAAAGGGCCAAATACCTCTTAGATAAACTGGCGAGCAGACCAAGAGTGGGAACGAGAATACTCCTTCTAGATATACAAGTCATCATGACTAATCCAAGAGTGATCTACTCATAGGTCTCTTATTGAACTCACGTTCAACCAAGGTGTAGGATTCTCGGACTTTCTGCTGAAAACTTCACCAAGAATAACAAGCAACAATACTTCTCTCATAAGAGAAAGACAACCTCACCTTATTCTTCATGTATCCATGAGTACTAGAAACCGATCATCTCATGCTAAACTTCAACTCCATTACTGCACTATCACAAAGTACCAATCAAATAATCAAAGCACCCAATACACAAAGAATTACCAGACCACTGCCAAAGCTCCAATCATCTGAATCAGGAACTTATCATGACACCATGATCTACACATCCCCATTGGAGATTCCATGCTTCAAGTGACCTCACCATTGTCTCAAGTACCATGCACAATGCCAAAACTCCAGTGTACAAGCAAGAGTATACCATGACATAAAGAAAAAAGACTCAAAAAACAAACATCACCTGTCAAGCACCACCAACACCTTAGCCAAAGACTCCAAGTGTCCTCCATGGATCCAAGATGTTGCACATCTTCAAGTAATGTCCATGCAAATGCGAAAGAACCCTTCTGTAGCAACAGGATCCCAAGAAACATATGCAACACTAAAGAAGACTATTCACCACCACGTGACGAACCCACAGTCACTGCTAGAGCTCCCACTGAAACGTGACACTCGAGCTCTCCAAGCATCATGACTACCTGCTACAGGTTCCCAACTATACAGGTACTCAATAGTATCCATCCTCTCATCTCAAAGCACCACACCAATGCACAAGTGACCACATACAAGGCCAACTTTAACAAGTTTGCACCAATAATGAATCAACCTCGTGGATATAGACAGTCCACTTCCGAGTTGTCTCATAGCAAACATGTAGGTAAAGATAGCCCACAACATTGCACAACCCGTAGATCCATTCAACAGAAACGTGCAAACCCATCATCACATTGGAAATGAAAAACTGAGATTTCAAAGAGAATAACCATGTAGACAACATGACTCAAACATCAGATCAAGCTCAGATCTGATTCGCCAATCACATCCACAACAAGCACCATAGTGAAGAAACCCACAAGAACCACCACAAGAATGCTGAGTGACAAATCATGTACTAACACTCCCATGTAGAGAAGAAATCATACCTCCTCAAACCATGCACCAAGCATGCATGCAAAACTGTAACTATCTCATCCAGCAACACCCCAAAAAGCTAGTGTCTAGATAATAGCTTAACAACAACTCCACATGGTCACAAGTTTTGCTTAACCGTGTAAAACCTGCAAAACCACAGAGCCATGCAAATACAAAACATCCTTAGAAAGGAAAACAACAGTTTAGGAGAATCCAGGTCCCTTTCAGACCAACTTTAAAACCACCACCATGTACATGCATCCGAGAAAGAGAGAAAGGCTATTTCAGAAGCTTGCAAATCATCTAATGATTAACTCCATAGCCTTCAAGCATTCGAGGTTAACAGGAAATAGTGCCTTCCAACACCAGGAACCACCACCTAGCATAAGCACTTTCTTCCATGACTGAGAAACAACCTAGGCTTCTCCATATCACCCAGGAGCCTGACACACCGACGCCCAATATGAAAGCTTTACTACTACACAACCACAAAGCAAAGAAATCCACCTCATACTCCAAGGTTATACCGCTACCAACCAGGAGACACAGATCACGACATGACCAACTCCTTTTTCCATCTTGACCATCCTTCAAGCTGCATGTTGTCTCAGAATACCACAAGGCTTCCACTCATCAAAGGATCAATACATTAGTCCATTTCTCCAGATTTCTTCCAACCCCTCAAGCTAAGAAATCTTCACAGGAGAAATATCCAGAACCAACAACTAGAAGAAGGCTCTGATACCACTTGTAAGGAAATCAAGGGAGCGCATCTAATGAAAACTCCAAACAGTAGTTCCTTTGGTAACTTTAATTTTGATTAGGTTGCCTCAAAGACACGTACTACTATGTCCTAAAGCGGAAACAGACACAGTTATTTCCCACATTAATCCTTTTGAGAGAAACAAAAGTAAATTCAACAGCAAGCAACAACATAGATGAAAGATACTACGAAAATAGAACACGAAGATTTTACATGGGGAAAACCCTTTCAGGTGAAAAACCCCACTCTCCAAAGTTTGAGCCAGTGTATTATTCAGCAACAGAAAGTTACAATAGAGTTTCAGGCTCTTAGCCTTTTAGAGATTACATCTTGTTCATTCTGAATACAACTAGTAGCAAACTATCCCTGAGAGATCACCCAAAGCAATCATGATCATGAGAGATTCCAGCAGCTTAACTTTGCCTCTCAGTCCTCTGCTTCGACCTCATGGCCTCGGCCTTTTGGCCAGCCACTCGGTCCTCTCTCTATCGTTCTCTCTCTAGCTCTCGACTCTTCGACTCCTTGACTTATCAGCCTCGCTACAGAACGTCCAATGCATTCATATACATTCGTTCTCATTTGGCTCTGTGAATCGGTTCAAGATCATAACTGTCAAACAACAATCTCCAGCTCAGCATCCTTATCGAAACGTAGATGTTTCCTCTTCATTGCAGAAATGGTCGCAATGGTCTCACAGCAAACAGTTCACATTTTGCTCTCTGATTGGTTCAAGTCGTGCCGCGTACGACAGACTTCACTCGGTCAAACATCAATCAACTTGTGTTGCATGTCGGTGAGACACTAACTGTGTCTCCCCGATGCCACAGAGCCCATATCGTCATTATCACCAAGAGTCTTCACTATCGGCAAGACGTTACACCGAGTCCAGAAAGCTACCGCTTAGACTTCCCCTTGTCGCCGAGACATCTTATTGAAGTTCCCAAGTCACATCGACCTCAGCATTCTCATCGGCGAGACAATCGCCATTCGATGAGACTTCATATCGATGTTCAAAGGTCACTCTGAAATGCCCAACAGTCGGAAAGACTTACTGCCCTTCGCTGAGAGATCATACCGAACACCAAGCAATAGTCGGCAAGACTTATCACTTTCGTTGAGAGGTCATACCGACATCAGGATTCCCATCGGCAAGACAAACACTCTTCACCCACACATCATGCCAATGCCTTCAAGTTACACCACAGTGCTCGACAATCGGCAAGACATTTGTCTTTCGCCAAGACATCACACCGAGCACACCATGTCATACCGAGTCGGCAAGACTTTCCACATTTAGTAAGACAACATACCAAAACACATGTGTTACACCGAAGTCTCATGTCGGCCAGACTTCCCGCTATCGCCAAGAGGTTACACCGAGCCTCTTATGATACACCACAGCCATCGGTGAGACCAACATCTGTCGCCAAGACTTCACGCCGAAGTCTCCAGGTTATCCCGAGCCCACCTTTCGCCAGGAGTCATGTTGAACACATCCCACACCATCGATGAGACAAACGCCCGTCGCCAAGAGTTCTTACCGAACTCTCTTTCGTTACCCCGATGACTCCATATGTTTGTCGGCGAGACATCTTCCTATCACCAAGACTTCATGCTGAGACCCTAGAGTTACTCCGAGTGTATACCGTCGGCCATACATCTCCCAATCGCTAGGACCACATACTGACACACTTGAGTTACCCCGACGGCTCCAAGAGAAAACATATTAGTCAGACAACCCTCCATCACTAAGACTTCATATCGAAGCAAACTGGTTACACCGATGACTCCAGTCGCTATAGGTCTCCCCGACATCCACTAGACCAAACCGTCGGCCAGAGGTCTCCACTCGGTAGAAGGTTACAGCGAAGGCCACAAATCATAGTGATAGGATCCTTCGGAAAGACAGAAGAAAGGTCACAGTGACATGAACAAAACACAAGGTTACTGAACTATCAGTCGGCCAGATAACAAGAATTTCACAACGACCATGCTTTCTCAGAGGTTTCAGCCTTTGAGATTGAGGCACATTTTCCAACAAAAAGCTATATTGCATGCTTGAAGATAAAATTAAAATTCATTGAAGCATTTGGAATCTACTTCCATTGATTTTCAAGAGAGAAGTCCATAGAAGTTAGAAGAATACAAGGCCAGTCAAAAACATAGCTGCAACTATTAAAAGATCTAAAGGATCCCATGAGAAAGACAATGATTCGTAGAAGTGAGACTAGCATTGTTTTGGGAATGGACGCTTTCCTCAACTCGAAAGATTATCTAAATAGAGAAGTGCATAATGAAGAGATCAATGAAGATAGAAGGTAGAAGAATGATAATTTTTAGAAAAAATTGTTTAGCTACTAATTGAGAATAAGTTGTTCAAATCTAAATATCGCTTGAGCAACAAATGTTGAGATTTCTATAAAATCGTCATTTACAAAGTTTGAAGAGGAGTTTGTAATAGAAGATATTGTGAATAAAGGTTTGAATTTCTGCAATTGAAGATTCAAACTATAGCATCTTGTGAAATCACCAATTATAGGACAAGACATATCCTAGACTTTAACGATCTTAGTAGCAAAAATATAACTCGTAGTTTTTTGTGAATTTTTTCCAATCAAAAGTAAAGTTGCTACTAAAGAGGGTCAAATTTCTTTCATTCAAAGATTTTCCCAAGTTTGAAGGGTTTGTAGTAGTTAGAAAGAGCCAAGGAAAAAAGAGGAAGCTACCGCTAAAGGAAAGATTGCAAAAAGCTAGATCATTGGCATTTGTTTGTTTGACTGCAGGTATTCGAAGTCAATCATTGTTTAAATAAAGTCATTCACATATAGATTTGAAGAAGCCTCTAAGGATAGAAAGAAATGTTGTTAAAACGATAACTTAGATCAATGTTTAATGTCACATGTGATTGGAGGCTTAAGTCGTGGCATAAGTCTTTTTTTGAGTTTCTCATGTATAAATTGAGGGTTTGTTAGAAGATACCAGTCCTTGGTAGATCATAGCTATTAAAGTATCCACCATTATTCAAGGGAAAGAATCACTATTTAAGTTGTATAGGAGTTTAACAAACCATAGAAATTCGTAAAGGTGCCAAAGGAAGTCATCCGCTTGATTGGAGGTGACAAAAATTTATTTTCTTCACAAGAGGTCATCAACAAATATAAGTATTTTCAATGGGAAAGACTGCTAAAAAGGCGAAAAAAAGAAACTACAAATTTATTGTGTGAGAAAGATAGTTTGAAAGATGAACTCATGAAGCTCAAAATGTGTAACTTAGAATTTATAGAAAAGATAAAAGGAGGTTTCAAAAGAAAGACGCGAATATTTGTAGGAAATTCAAAATCTTGAAAAAGAATTGGAAAATATTAAAGTGAAAAATGAAGAATTAGAAATAGAAAATAGTTCACAAAAGGAAGATATATTGAAATTGAGAGGATAAAATCTTTCGTCCAGTGAATTACTTGGAGCTTACGTAAAGGAAAATCAAAATCTAAAGTTTGAAGCTTATGTAAAGGAAAACTAGAGTCTAAAGTCTAAATCTACACTATGTAATGTGTCATGTGATACAAGTGATTTGTTTTATTCATTAGATGAATTTCTTGATAATTGTGATATAGCTAAAGTCTCTCTTGATGAAAAGTGTAAGGAAGACAACAATATTATTGAATCTACCAATCTTCCTAGTTGTGAGGATAATGATAAAGCATGTTCTTCAAATAATGTTGGGTTTAAGATAATGAAAAGAATGGGATACAAAGGAAAAGGTTTGGGAAAATATGGACAAGGAATTAGAGAACCCATTGAGCCAATAGGAAGGCCAAAGAATGAAGGCCTTGGATATGCTAGTGAAAATAAAAACAATGTTACAAGTTCAAACAAATTAATTCAACAAAATATAATGCACACAATGTTCTAATTGTCATAGGCATGGACACAAAAAAGAGATGTGTTGGTATCTTCATCCTTGCAATATCTGTGGATTGAAGAACCATTCTGATAAATTGTGTTGGAACAAAAAGTGGAAGAAACAAACTTTAAAAGATAATATACAAATGGATTGTGGATAGATTGGCATATCTAGTTGGAAAAAGGTCACAAATATGTTAAAAATGTTGTACAAGCATAAATATTCTCATGTTAGGCAAATAAAAAATCATGGTCAGATATCATCCTAAACCATATAATCTAATCTATGAATTTTGACTACTATAAAGGCTGCTTGAATTCTATCCATGTAGTGGTATGAAATATAATTTGGAGCACTCTTGAGCACAAAGATCATTCTTGAATGGTTGTAACATTGATCACAAAGATCATTTTTGAACCTAAAAATTTGAAGTATTGATCACAAAGATCATTGTTGAATAGTTGTAAAGTTGATCACAAAGATCATTGTTAAAATTGAATATAGAGATCATTGAATTTTTTGGTCGCAAAGATCATTGTTGAAGTTGATCACAAAGATCATTACTAATCATTGAAGAATTTGATTGAAAATATCATAGCTAAAATCGATTGAAAAGATCATTGTTGAAATTGATCGAAAAGATTATGGTTGAAGTCGATCACAAAGATCTTTGTTGAAGCCAATATCAAAGATCGTTATTGAATTCAATCGCAAAAGATCATTGTTGAAGTCAATCACAAAGATTGTTGTTGAAGTTGATCACAAAGATCGTTGTTGAAGTTGATTGTAGAGATCATTGCTAAATCTATAAAGTTCATGATCGTAAAGATAATTGGGAATGTTTCACTTCCTTTATTGATATAACTATGGAGATTGTCTTAATATGAATAAAAATGGACAAAAGTAATCAAGGTTATTCAAAAGAAGCTTAAGTTTTTATACTTTCAAGAAGGCATTTGTGTTAAATATTCTTCATTTGTACATGGGTAGCTAATAAACCTATTTGTTATAGGTGGCCCCCATCATCTAGTTAAGTTGTGTGATAAATTAAAGTTGATGGAGGGTGTTAAATATAAACTTTACTTAGTTAGGAACAGTCATGTCCTTGCAAGAGATGCACCTATCCATATATGTATTTAAGGATCTTTGGATCCATATTTTTCAAATGTAGAAAATATATCAATTTATATTCTCTAATTTTCTACACTATATTGGATAGCTAAAAAAAATGAAATCTAATAATTTAGAAGTCAAATTTAAACAAATCACAAATCCTACAATAGACAAAAATAAACTAAAATAAAAAATTTAATCAAAAAAAATTAAACCACATAGAATTATATCACTTGCACTTATGACACATCCATAAGATTGAGTACAATGAATTTTTGCACAATGGCAAATAGATTCTACATGAGATTAATGACATTATTTTATCATTGGTTCAAGAGCTAAGTATCCTAACTTTTTATATTTTTTTTTATATTTAAGTTAATTATCAACCCAACTAATTTAATCTAGGCTAATTTATGCTTAATGATAATAAGTTTCCACAATCCATATCATAAGTTTGTATAGCTTCTGGATTTGATTGTGTGCAAATTTTTTTTAGCATCAACGTTTCGGATCACACTACATGATCCATCATCAGGATGAAAGAGATGGATAATCACACTACATAATGATCCATAATCATTATGCTCTCTTTCATCCTGATGATGGATCATGTAGTGTGATCCGAAACGTTGATGCTAAAAAAATTTTGCACACAATCAAATCGAGAAGCTATACAAACTTAATTTATGCTTACTGAATGCATTTATTTAATTAGCCTAGATTTTTTTATGTAGCACAATTATTTTCATTACACATGTAATATATATCCTATATAAAAATAATGAAAATTATGATATAATACTTTAATGATTATGACTATGAGATCTTTTTATAAAATATAGATATTAAATGATAAAAATAATAATTAGGGTTAGCCATTACATAAAACTCCAAAACATAATGAAATATTTCACACTTTGAATCAAATATATAATGAGTATTTGAAAATATTAGGTGAAACCTAAATATTACGTCAATGGACCTTGGGCCTTTAATCTATTTGTGAAATTGAATAGTTTTTAATGAGCCCACTAGAAATCAAGTTTTTTTGAATGCAAAACCTATTTTTGAATAGCTATTTTTTTTTAGATGATATAAATCCTCCATCAAAAAATAAATAAATTAAAAATCTAAAAATTAAAAAATTATATTTAATCAATTCACAAATCTTACAATAAATAAAAATAAAATAAAATAAAAAATTTAATAAAAAATAATTAAAAGTAAAAACATATATAATTTGAATTATGTATCCAATTTCCACAAAAACATCATACTAGTTTTACATTTTTCAATCAATCAAAATGAATTATATAAGAAGAAAGTCAGATGCAGGGTATTCAATTTTTCCCACTGTAAACATACAACAATTAATAGCTCGTATTGTTTCCTTGATCTATAAGCGATCGTAGTGGACCTTTTTATTAATTGCAGACTGAGATCGCCAATGGTCTAAACTCCTTCCAAAGTACTTGGAATACATCAACACCATTCTTGTGCCACTTTTCTTAAAAATATTTTTTTCTCTCGCCTAGGTGTTCCACATTGGAATCTCAACCCACGATTATTATCTCTCCATTTAAGAAGATCAGATTTAATCGCATTTACTTCTCTGCAACTGGTAGCGGTTGCATTTATGAAAGTTGGTGGCGATGGAACATCCCCTAAATGTATTATGATCCCTAGGAAATCAAACTCTAAAAAAACCATGGTCGGTTAATTAGAACATCTTTCTTGCCCTATTTATTACACAAGCACAGATCTTTCATATGAAAATAAGCTTTCATTGCAAAGTTTTTGCTGCAAGATTCAGAGGTCTTTGGTTTTGAAAATATCTTTAGTTCTTCAGAGATGGGGTCTTCAAGGATGTCAAGCATAGTGGAGTTGAACTCCATTGAGGATTTACAAGGAAAAAGAATTGAAAGAAAGCTTCAAAGGAAATTCAAAAAATGACATTATGTAGTAAACAAAGAACTTGCCAAAATAATTGAAAAAATAGTTGTTGAAATATTGAAAAAAGAAATGAGAGAAATGTTTGAAATGTTTAAATATTTTATGCAGGAAAGTAAAGAACAACTCCAAAAGCACCTAAAGAAAATCAAGGAATCAAATGATATGTTGTTGTGTTTTGTAGAGGATAGTGTTGCCATTTCAAAGCAGAGCCATGAAATTTTCTGCCCTGGAATTTTCTGCCCTGGTATTTTCTGTAATGCATGTATGAATGATAAATTTATGGATTATAGAAGTAAAGATTTAGGGTTTAGGTGAGGTTTTTTGAGGTTATATATGAATATTGCAAGGATTTGTACTTTAAAGGTGAAATATTAGGGTTTAAGAAGGTTATGTATTAGTGTTATTATGTTTGGAGTGTCGATGGAGTTTGCAGAGTTTATATTAAGTTGCAGGAACCATTTTTTTTGAAACAAATGAAGGGTTTAATGTCTTTAGTAGACTTTAAATGTTGAAAGCGTGCATCAAATTCCCTTTTTTGTGTTGTACCTATTTCTTATATGAATTAAAATATGAGTTATTTAGTTGTTTGTATTCAAGTTGTTCCTATGCAATGGAAAAGCCAAAGAGTTCTTGCATATCTGAATATTTATATGAATTAAAATACGATTTATATTTAGTTGTTTGTATTGAAGTTGTTCCTATGGAATGGAGAAGCCAAAGAGTTCTTGAGTATCTGAATTAAAATACGAGTTATATTTAGTTGGTTGTATTGAAGTTGTTCTTATGCAATGGATATGCATAATGTTTGCCAATAGCTTATATGAACTTTATTTTATGGTGTATATTTATATGCAAAAATTTATGCATAATGTTTATCAGTATCTTATTTGAACTTTATTTTATGGTGTCTATTTATGTGTAGGAATTTTCATTTTTCAGGTCTACTAATATGTTCATTATTTATATGAGTATGTTGTCACTGTGACAACTATGTTATAAAGGGCTTATTGAATGCTCACCTAATTTTTGAATTTGTTGTATTCTAAAAAGTCATGCAAGCCCACTGAGTGTGACAACTCTGTGATAAATGGTTTATAGAAAACTCATTTGAACTTACTTAATTCTAGAATGTTATGTTAAGCCTAGTGAGTTTCTTTGCTTAACATGAAATATAAGTTTCATATTTAAAGTTGAAGGTTATCGTCGCACAAAAAGTTAAAGGGTTTGATATTATGTTAGGAGTTATCTCATAAAATCTCTCTCAAACCTTTAAATTATTTGAGTTTTCTCCTACATTTGTTAATAGTAAACCAAATTTGCATATCATGTTATCAGAATTTTCAGAATTACAAAGAACATAACGGCCCCCAGCATAGAAAAATTTGAGTGAGTCATAACATTTGTAATAGTGTGCTTTGTAAGCTACTATGGACGAATAGGTGTTACAACAGGTTGAATATTTTGGGATGTGTGGTGGGATTTTTTTTGTTATAGCTGGCCATTCTGGGTGGCTTTATGCCTGTGGCCTTTTTGGAAACCCTAATGGCAGGGTGCCTATAAAGTCTCAATGCTTTTTTTGTAATTGATTTTATATTTTCTTTTCCTTGTGCACAACTTATTTACTAGCCTTGGGAGCCTAATTATCAGGCACATAGGATTTGCAGTTGACTAGCAGTTCAAGATTGAGATATTTTTGCAATAAATCAATATCAATGCATCATAAGATTTGAAATAAACCCATTTCTCTTATTGCCCATTTTCTTGTTAATCCATTCAAATCTAACCATCTCACAGGTTTGGAAGAAAAGTATTTTATTGAAAGTGGCATTGTTTACTTATTTGTACCCTCTATAGACTTAGTGTTTTCCCATGAACAAGTAGGTTAGTGGTTATGAGATGGTGGCTTGTATATGATTTGCATGTCTAATCTCCAGTGGCCTTGTAATAGAAAGTAGATGTTTTATCATAATCGTGAAGCATGAAGTTCTGAAAAAACTATAGCCTTTATAATCATGATCATTTAAAATTGCAACACAAATTAGATGTTGATTAAAAATTCTAAGCAAAAGTTTTATAGCTTACAAATTATTATTATTTTTAATAATTTTGAAACTATTATATATTTATTTTAAATATTTTAAAATGTTATATTTTTATAATTGATTCATAGGATAATTAGTTCATAAATTAAATGTTCTATTTTTTCAAAATACATCTTATTGTATTAAGAATGATGTAATGATTTAGATATTTGTTTAGATGTGGCACTAATAGTATAGAATGGATGGGGTGATAGTATTATGATTTTTATTAGGGATAAATTTTTTTAAAATGAGTACTTATGTTATAGAGCATTTGTTTTATATTATTTTATTTTTCCTCTATTTATTAAAAAAAGAGACAAGAAGAATTAGATGAGTAACTATATATATAAAAGAAGATTTGTATTAATTTTTATTTTTTTGCTATTGCCAAGTTTAGATATTTGTTTAGAAATGACACTAATGGTATTGAATGGTTAAGAACATTTGTATTATTATTATTTTTGTATTTTCAAGTGTAGACATTTTTTTAGACATGATATTAATGGTATTGAATGGTTGAGGTGATGGTCTTGATAGTTTTTATTAGGGACAAGTAAAAATTAAAACGAGTGTTTATGTTATGGAGCATTTATATTTTTTTTTTGTGTTTTGTTTAACAAGTATTTGTATTATTTTATTTTTTGTTACTTATTAGAAAAAGAGATAAGTCATAATTAAAATGAGTGCCTATATATAGGAGCACTTGTATTATTATTATTATTATTACTTTTCTATTGTAAGTTTCATGATAAAATATTTAGATTCAAAAAAATTGGGGAAGATAATAAGACTTTTCATTTGACATAAAAGCATAATCAGATAAAAAGCCGTAAAATATATTCAATTCAATATGTTATGTAATTATGTGTTTTTAGTTATATGAAACATGTATTCCAGTTGCTTTTTATATAAAAAGCAACAAAACTAGGGTGTTGTCCCTTTAGTATAAGGCCCCATAGGCCATCAACAACAGAGTAACACTAAAATCACATTAACAACAAGGTCTAAAAACCTAACCAACACCCTAAACTTCCATATCAAAAAACACGTCCAAAAAATACTAAAACTAAAATTAATGTCGATCATGAAAAAATGATTTAAAGTAGTCTTAACCACGAACCACCAAGGGTCATAATAGTCATATGAAAATATAAAAATAGTATCAGTGTCTTTAGTAACATAAAAAAGAAACGATGGCCCTTGAGGCCAGGACTAGCCAAAACACAAAACCACTCGCAACCCTAATCCTTCTTTCTAGTGCATGGCTTGATTAAAGCTATGGTAGCCCAATCCTCAGTGAGGAACTTAAGAATTTTCCTATTGAAAACTTCCTCCTCTGTATTGTCAATGGACTTGTCTTTCTGTAACAGACACAGAGTGGTGGCAGACCTTTGCATGATCTTCAGCGTGAAGCGGGTGACAACCTGCAAATTTTTCTCCAAACTTTCCACTTTGCATTTAATATTGTCAACCTCCTCCCATAAACATCTTGTTTTCTACAAGCTTCCTCCATGGGGGCCTTTCCCTTAGCAATGTTGGAGGCCCTAGTCTTGACCTCCTTGATCTTGACACTGGTAGGACCCAAAGAACCCCTTTTAAGACTTTCATAAACATGGGAGGAGCTACTAGCAGAAACCAAATTGGCCTCCTCCTCCATATCCTTTTCCTCTTTAATATTTCTCTCAC
The DNA here is from genome assembly GCA_007258455.2 of Sequoia sempervirens. NCBI lineage: Eukaryota > Viridiplantae > Streptophyta > Pinopsida > Cupressales > Cupressaceae > Sequoia > Sequoia sempervirens. The sequence goes on from VDFB02344295.1 coordinate 203,849, forward strand.
TCTCATCACCATTATTAGACTTTGAGGCCTCCTTAAAACTATTCTCTTTTTCTTGCTTAATGACCAGTCTGCTTGACCTTCGAGGGGTACTAGTCTCCTCAGTAATTTCAATTTAGAGTCAATTTGCTGGAGCCTAAATTTAGTTTTCTTTGAGGCTTTGGATTTAGTTTTTGGTGTAGGAGAAATACGTTTCTTATCCTTTTTCTTCACAACAGGCCCCCAATTGGGAGATGTGTCTTGGGGAGAGGCTTTCACAGCAGGGTTTTTTATGCATTTTTTCTTACTGGGTCCAGGGGTATCCATAATGCTAGCAGACGGAGGAGCAGAAGAGACCAGGGCCTCTTCAATAGTAATAGGTCGAGGAGGGAAAAGGGAAAGGTGGAAATGGTAGAGTATAAACATTAGCACTTGGTGGAGAATGGTGAAATTCCTATCCGAGTTCATGACATCAACCACATCAAGCATAATATTTTTGAGAGAATGCAAGAGAAAAAATGGAATGGAGATATTGTGGTGGTTCCTGAGGTGATTAAGGAAATTAAAATGGTAGTAATAATATACACCATATCTCCCCTCGAGGGTGAAATACTTCATCACGACCATGCAAAAATTTTCCCATGGCTTCGGAAGCGCCTCGCGGTCATAGCCCCCATGCAACTTGATAGGTTTCACATCACCTCAGAAGAACAGGTTAAGACTGGTTTGATTAAAAACTTTGGTGTTTTTTTTCCATTTACGTCCTTCCATAGCAAGAGCCATGGACTTAGCAATAACTTCTTCATTTACTTCAAAATAAATACTCCCCATAGTCACCCTTCTGGCATCCTAATAGGTGACAAATTGTTTGGAGAGGCCCTTGTCAAAGCCAGACATGCACTCCATGAATTGGGAAATTCCACCCTCCCTACAAATTTTCCAGATGGTGCCATCCATCTTCCATTCATCACATTTTTTTGGCTCAACATGCACCCAGTCGCCACCCATTGCACTAACAAGAATATAACAAAAATCCAGAAGAGTGAAAGGTGAAAAGAAAATACAAGTGAAAATAGCAGAGCAGTTGTGATAAAATCCCAAATTGGAAATGACTGCAAAAAAATGATAGCCAAAAAGCAACTTGTAGATCACAAAATTAAGGTATTTAGTGCCACTTCTTGTAGCCAACTCAAGCCTGGAAATTCCCTTGTGTGAGAAGTCCAAGGTATGATAAAAAATGAGGGTGATAATAAATCCGAACAACCCAAAATTCAACAAAATCCACAGGGCTGATAAGATTATCTCTAAAATTGAGGGGGTTCAAAAAATAATGACCCCATCAGCTATTTGGTCCATCATGACAAGACCCGACAGTGATACAACAAGGGAAGTACATGCCACATGGAAAAACCTTCACTTCAGTCTTCCCGCTCAACGACCAATTTTTCAAATATAGGCTCCCGCCATCACCACTAACAGAAGTTAGTAAACTCCACGCCAAGGCCAAAATATATAGCTTGTTAGCAACCATGATGGGCATCACTTGAATCATTCCTCAGAAGAGACAACATAGAAGGGGGAAAAGAGTAATATTTCCCCAAACACCGTAGACCCTCCTAATCCGGACCCACCACAACCAAATTGCCAGCAACCACATTTCCTTCCCTGAAGACATGCTGAAGAGTGAACTCATCTAAACCAGTAAGAAGAGCTTTAATGTCCTCAATTATCCCTTGGATTAACCATCCAACAACCATTTTTCCTTTCGTGGCTTCCACTATCAGTCGAGAGTCACCCTCAATTTCCAAAGACTTGACGCTGATTGACAACGCAAACTTGAGACCCCAAAGAAGCGCCATACTTTCCGCCTGATTACTTGTGTGATCTTTCAGATTCCCTGAGTAGGTAGCAACTAGAAAACCATTATGGTCTCTGATGATACCACCCTCAGCTACTTTCCCAGCTCTGGCTGCCCCATCAAAATTTAACTTGCACCAAGGTGGTTTAGGGGTTTTCCATTTCGTGTTGTTCCTGGCAATCATCCTGGAGTTGTCGAACTTGTGAAATTCCCTAGGTAGATTCCAAATTCTAGCAATAGTTTTGTCCCAAACCATTGGGGACAAACTAGGAATCTTCCACTTACAAACAAAAATATTGTCCAAAAGGAGTTTATTAAGGGTTATTAGCACACTGTCTACACTATTCTCCTTATCCTTGAATATCCTGTTGTTCCTTTCTTTCCACAGACACCAACAAATATGGGGTGGAATTGGTTTCCAAAGTTTTCTGATAAGAGGATGGTTAGAGGGGCACCTCCAATCAATAATAAATTACTTAATATCCATGTGGAACACCCATTGGATGTTGAACTTCTGAAGGAAAATGTGCCAAACTTGGGAAGAAAATTGACAACGAATGAAAAGATGGGAGATAGTTTCCTCATCCTATTTACAAAGGGTGTACTTGTTGGGAAATTGAAAACCCATTTTAGTAAGGTTATCTATCATTAGGATTTTTCCATGAATAAAATCCCACCAAAAGAAATTGATTTTGGGGACGAGCTGAGAGTTCCAAACCTTCTTCTAGCAATTCTCTTCACCTTCAAATTTTAATAGCATATGGTAAGCAGACTTGATCGAAAAGGCCCTTGAGTAATTTTTCATCCAAAAAACCCTATCCTCCTTAGGAAAGAGAGGAAGTCTCACCTTATTTAAAAGGTCTTGGAGCTCAATAACCTTATGGAGAAGGTCAGGCCTGTCTAAAAAATTCTGCTCTAGAATTTTCCATTTGGCTCTGGGAGTAGTATAATCCACAATATGAGTACCAAAAAAGGCCTTAGTTTTCTCCTTCAAAATATTGAAATTGCTATCAGTTAGGGGTCTACCCCCAATCCAACTATCCTCCCAGAATCTTATTGATCTCCCATTTCAAATTTTCCATTTAATACCTTCCTTCAAAAGTGATCTACACTTGAGAATATTGTTCCAAATTTTTGACCCAAGGTGGAGGCCGTTCAAATCTAGAGCCCTGGAAAAATAACCCTGGTTCAGATACTTGGCCCTCATGATGTTGCACCATTCAACTTTCCCCATCATAAGATTCCAACCAATTTTGGTAATGAGGGCCTTATTAAAATGAGTTATCTTTCTAATCCCTAAACCCCCTTGGCTTTTAGGATGACAGACAGTGTCCCAATTAACAAGAGCTAATCTTTTTTTATCTTCAACACCAGTCCAATGGAAGGATCTTTGGATTCTTTCCAGTTTTTCCACCATAGAACCCAAAATTTGAAGAGGGAGAGGAAGTAGAACGGGATCCCTTGGAGAGAGGCCGAGAGTAATTGTAGTTTACCAGCACTACTAAGAAGCTTACCCTTCCAACCTGCAAGCTTCTTTTGCATTCTCTCCAAAATATTATTCCAAAAACTAGGAGTAACCTCCTTCATGGTGAGGGGTAAACCAAGGTAAGTTCCCAAAAGAGTAGCATTTTAACAACCCAGTATTGATAATATATTTGTTTGAAGATCATCTTTTTTGTTAAAGAAATAGATGCTTCTTTTTTGATAATTGATACATTGTCCACAGGCATTAGCATAGTCATGAAGGAGGCCTTTCCATCCTCTAGCTTCAACCACAGAAGATTTTCCAAAAAGGAAGCTGTTATCCACAAATTGTTGCAGAACTGAGGGGGGGAGGGTAGAGGCAGCTCTAATTCCCTGAATTTTCCTAGAGTGAAGCAAAAATAGAAAATTCCTACTAAGGACTTCAACAACCATGATGAAAGATATGGTGATAGAGGATCACCTTGCCTAATGCCTTTGCTAGCTTTAAAGAAACCCCAAGGGATCCCATTAACCAAGACAAAATAATGGACCGACTCAACACATTCCCTAATAATACCAATAATCTTATCATTGAAACCAAATTTAGCAAGGATCGAATACAAAAATTTCCATCTGACCCTATCATAAGCCTTAGAAATTTCCAATTTGAAAGCCATACCTTGGTTCTTAATTTTCTCTATAGAGTGGATAATTTCATGAGTCGTAATAGCAACATCAAGGATTTGTCTTCCTGGAACAAATCCATTTTGGCATCTGTTGATAATCTTGTCCAAAAGTGGCTTAAGTCGGTTGACCAGAACTTTAGAAAAAAATTGTAAACAGTGTTGCATAGACTTATAGGCCTGAAGTCAGCCATACACTTTGGGTCCTAGATTTTGGGGACTAAAACTATGTAAGTATTATTCAACTTTTTTAGCAATTTACATGTTCTGAAAAAGTCTCTGACTGCTATGGTAATATCATAGCTGACGATGTCCTAGTATTCCTGAAAGAAAGTTAGGGGAAAACCATCAGGCCTAGGGGCTTTGTAGGCACCCATAGAAAATACAACCATCTTGACTTCCTCCTTCGAGATAGGAGATAAGATTTGTTTAGTGTCCTCCACACTGATAGTGGAAGGGAGGTGACTTAAGAGTTTGTCTTGAACAAAAGCAGAAAGGCAGCTTCCAGTGTCCAAGTAGACCTGTCTAAAGTAGCATTCAACTAATTCACCAATCTTTTCAGCCTCCATGACCTCCTGGTTGTCTTCATTCTGCAAGCATTTGATGGCGTTCCTTTTCTTATGCCTACAAGTTGTTCTATGAAAAAAATTGAATTCTTGTCACCCTCCTTCAACCATTGGACCCTATACCTCTGCTTCCAATATATTTCTTCCTTGCTTAAGATATCTTTCCATTTCCTCCTCCAACTTTCCTCCTTGTGTAAAGGTTGAAGAAGATTTCCCTTAGCTATTAGGTTCTGGACACTATCAAGCTTATCCCCAATCATCTTTTTTTTCTTAAAGATGTCGCCAAAGGTAGAATTAGACCACCCTTTAACTTCCTTTTTGATGAGGTCAAGTTTTTGGGAGATTTTGTACATAGTAGACCCTTGAATCAGATAGCTCCACCAATTTTCTGTACAATTACTGAAATCTTGATGTGTCATCCACATAATTTCAAATCTAAAGGGGTGAGGGCCAAAGAAAGGCTTATTTATCCACTAGAGAAGGATTGGCCTATGGTTAGAACAGTCCTAGGGAGGGCATTAAGGGTAGCATTGCACCCCAAGTCCCAACCCATGAAGACTAGCACCCTATGCAAGCGGACCTGAATAAGGTGGTTTCCTTTCCTATTGTGAGACCAAGTGAAAGGGTTACCCTACAACTCCAACTCAAACAGACCAGACCTTCTGATGAAGTCAAACAAATCACTCATACTGTCACAATAGTCCATGAGGCCACCAAGCTTTTCTGAAGGGAACAGAAGGGAGTTAAAGTCCCCAACCACCATATACAAAGCATTTTTGTCAATCAAGATTAGAGATAAGACTTCGTCCCACATACTTTTTCTTCCTCCCCTAGTATTCAGAGCATAGATGTTAAATAGATGCCAAGTGTAATTCTCATCTTTGAGAGTCACATCAAGGTAACTATGTGAAAATGCAAAGGCTTCCCCATCAATTATAGTAGAATTCCATAAAGTGGAAATGCTACCAGAGGCACCGTCTGCCTCATTGTAGAAGAAGGAGGAGCCCGACTAGATTTTATTAGCAATTGAGGAGTAGGTCTGGTAATTCATCTTAACTTCTTGTAGCAAAAGGACATCAAATTTAAGATCCACAATGTATTTCCTGAGGGAAAATTGTTTTTGGGGGCTATTTATCCCTCGCATGTTCCATGAAAGGAACTTCATTTTCTATTATGATGGGTTGAGTCAAGGGTTGATTGCCATCCACTGTAAATATCCTTGGCTATCACTTTATGCCTTGACAGTCTATCTTAAGGTCTTCCAACATCGTTGTCTATTCCCACATCAACTTTCTTTGTTCTTGTTTTCCTTTTTTGTGATTGTTAGTCCTCTAAGTTATCCCCATCAATTTGAGATTTAGAGGAAAAAGGCTTGCAGTTCACAGTGAGAATGATAGATTTAGTGACTTCCCCAGCAAATTCCTCCACTCTAGCTGTCTGGGAAGAAAAGAAGTACGATGAGTCAGCCTCCTTCCTGGACTTCATAGGGGTGATTGACCCAAACTCCAGTTGCTGCAGGGTAGTAATAGCAGAATCCTCCACAACCACACTTTGAGGTTGGTTAGCATCAACAACTACCATATCCTTGTTCCTAAAGTCCATACAAGTTGAAGACAATGGAGACATGATAGTTTTACCTTCAACTCTAGATGCCAAAGGACAAGAAACTAGACCCAAATCCCTTGGAGGGGAGATTTACTCTTCCTCCAAGGAGCTTGGGGATTTCCCCCTTTTCAAACTTTTAGCCTTGATCTTGACCCCAAGGTTAGTGGATTTCATCATCTCATAAAGTCCTTCAGTAAATAGATAATCATCCATTTCATTGGATTGGTATTCTCCACCGCATTACTAGTGTTGGGGACGAACTAATTTTCCCCCTCATTAGAAGAACGGGTAGGGATCTTCCCCTTAGATAAAGGTTCCTTTGGCATTAGAACCTTACAATCCATAATGACATGACCTTGTTTTCCAAATTTTTGACAGAACAAGGTGGCATTTTCATAGACTAGGGCCTGGGTCCATTTCCCCATTTAGATTTGAGAGTTATAAAGTTGGGGAGAGCTTTGTTAATTGAAACATTTACACAGAATCGGGCGAAAACTAACTTGGATTTAGCGAGAGTGACCACATCCGCCACCATAAAGCTACCAAAGGAGTTACCAATCCACCAAAATATGCATTCATCCCATAATTCCAATGGACAAACGAACCCAAATAGGAGCCATATGAGTGAGTTCAACAGACGGTTCAAAGCCCAGATTCCATTTGGCCAAAGTCAAGAAGTGTTTACCATAAGCCCATGTTCCAAAGAGAACATAGATTAGATCCTCCTTTGCCATGAATTTGAATAGGAATAGACCACTAGGCATAGCAGAGACAGTCACACTGCCCTTTAGCTTCCACCGAGCATTAGCCCATCTGCAAACCATATCAATAGTCAGCCTGAAAGCCAAGAATATCCCCACCAAAGCAAGGTGCAGCGAGGAGGCAACCTCATCCATGACTGTGTCAGGTAAAAAAAACTTGTTCCTTCCTCTGACTGAACGATGTCCAAAAGGATAGTCTCAAGGGAATTGTTTCTAGTCCTAGAGAGAACATTCTTCCAGCAAACCTTGGGAGTCAGTGTTATTAAATTTCCACAATCCATAATAATCTGAGAAGCATATTTCTGGATTAGATTGTGTAAGCTTTTTTAGATCAACGTTTCGGATCACACTCTGTGATCCATCATCAGGATAGAGAGCTCAAGGAGATGAAAGTAGTTTGTTGCAGACCCAACAGGTATAAAAAGAGGCAGGTATATCTTTCTGCCTCTTTTTATACCTGTTGGGTCTGCAACAAACTACTTTCATCTCCTTGAGCTCTCTATCCTGATGATGGATCACGGAGTGTGATCCGAAACGTTGATCTAAAAAAGCTTACACAATCTAATCCAGAAATATGCTTCTCAAACCTTGGGAGATTCAACACCCTTAAGGCTGCCATTGTCCCCACCAGCAAGAGACCCAAAATGTGTTTTGGAATCACATGACACAAGCCCCGCATCCCCATGTGCCACATGAGAGTCACAAATCTTTTTCGTATCGAGTGGGCGGTCAGGCCCAGGGGAGGTAGAGTCCTCCCCAGAACCTACAGACATGGCCGAAAATTTGAAAACAACATGCAGGAAGTTGCAGAGCGGGAAGTTAATTAGGTTTTGAAAGGGCCTTGAAACATTTTACATGTTGATTAGTAGTAAAAGATTAGCCAAAACATGATGAAACATTCACAATAGTGAGCTTTAGACACAAATGCATCCAATAGATAAAAAAAAAAAACAAAATGCATTAGAAAGATTAAACAAAGATTTGATTACAAATGTTTAAATATTTTAGTTGTCTTCTACTCTTACTAGTAGAAATTATCATGCAATTTAACAAAATATAGCAAGTCTTTTTTTCTCATGAATTTATTTTTAGCAACTGTGGTTTTGCTTTTGGTGATAGGCCCAACATGTCCACAATTTTCTTCCAAGGTAGCTTTGTCAATCTCTTGAAAACAATGACACTCATTGAGTTTCTTAAGCTTAAGAGTGTGAATTTTGATATTGGTTGTATTATTTTGAATCATGTATTTGTTGATTTACATAATGCACTCAAAATATTCCTTTTTAGGTCATTAATTCATTTTTTTATAAAGGTAGCCCTATCATTTACATCTTGTTTTTTGTTTTTCCAACGTGATCAACTCAATCATAATAACATTGGATAGGTTTTCTCCAATCCTATCCATATTAATGGTAGCCTCTCAATTTTGTAGATTATTCCTATTATATTCCCTTGAAGGTTAAGTTTGAGCCCCCATTTTATTTTTGGGGTCCTTCCAAACTAATGTTGATTTATTAATTTTTGCATAAAACCGTTTGGTGTGTTGGGAAGTGGTGCAAGAGTACTCATGTGGATAGGTGATCAGTGTTGGAAATGAGGTGTCTCAACCTTGCTATTTTCATAGATTTGATTTATTTTCATTTAAGATTTTCCTACATCTGTTACAAATTTTTAGTGCTTTGAAAATAGAAATATTAGTTGTCAAAAGATGCCCATGTGATAACATATCATGGAAGGGTTAATTTTAGAGATATTATGACAAATTTTATTACATCTTTGAGGATAAAAAATCAAGGAGAATATTGTGTACGTGAGAGCCTAATTTTAGACAAAAAACTTGCATTTTTGGGCAATACACCTCATGAGAGGCTTTGCACATGGTTTTGTAAACCGTTAGTGGTTTCTTGTATAGTCAGAGGTCTATAAATTGATGGCTTGAGGAGTAATTTTTGTGTTGAGTTTGTAGGAATTGTTATGTTGTCGAATTACTGCCAAAATTCTTCCAGAGTTGTTTACTGGTGATAATTTTGCAAAAGACTTGCTCTGCAAGTGTATGCAATCTTGTTGTTGGATTTGAAATACATTTAGTAGGTTTTGGGTTGTGGGTTTTTTCACCCGAAAGGGTTTTCCCCACGTATATCTTGTGTTCATTGTTTTTTTTCTATTGAATTTATTTCTAGATTTTTTGTAACTGTTAGATTAGTTTTAAATTTTACATAATATATCTTCTGAAGATTGGCGTAGGAAATTGTTTCCGCTACTCTAATTACCTTACAAGTGGTATCAGAGTTCTATCAACTTTGGTTTTAGTTGTGGGTTGTTGGGTTTTTTGTGCTAATCAAGGTTTGAGTGGGAGCTTGTGCAGAGGGTATTTTGTGATCTTGTTGCATATATCTTTTCTGAATGGGGAGAACATATGGGAGGATTGCGGTAGAGATTTTTTATGGTACACACTTTGAAATTTGGAAGCTAAAGATGGAAGATCTATTGATTGATTGGGATCTATGTGTTGGAAATACAAGGGAAGACAACTGAGGGGGGGTGAATTAGTTGTCACAAAAATTCAAAACTTATTCAACTTATTAACCTTATTCTCAGATCTGATAATTAACCATGAAAACATAAATCATCAATACATCAGAAACACACATAACACCAAGATTTTTTACGTGGAAACCCTATTAGGGGAAAAACCACGGTGGAGGTCAGTCCACAAGATTATACCTTGTTAAAATTATAATGAAAATGAAATATGGGGAATGCACATGCATTCAAGCACACTACCTAGAGCTCACTGCTCAATTACAAACGAAGAGACACTGTCTTACAAAGAGATTCGAATTACATCCAACTAGATTTTGAACTAAGAAAATAGCATCTGCTAATGCCTGATTACAGTTCCAATTAAGCACATGAAGACTTCTCCACTCTTCTTCACTCGTCTTCACACTCTGCTTTGCCTTTGAATGATTTAGAACATTATTCATGCACACACACATTCAACATACATCAAATGAAATGAACAATAAATTTTATATATCCACAACAAGAAATTTCAACGCTACAAGTCGACCACAAAGAAATAATAAAATGAATATAAATTGTCGGCCCAAAACATTAAAGATTATCAATGTGAATCAACCAAGGTCGGACACAACTTAGTGAGGACCTGAAACAACATCTTCAACATGAAAAAACTTCAATTAATTTCTCCTCGAAGATCCACAACACGCTACAAGCACTATGTCGGCCAAGAACAAGAAAAACATGAACATGCAAGAGAAAATATCGGATCACGAGCACAACGATTAATGTAGACTTGCAAAAAAGATAGAGCATGATCTAGAAACATCCGCAAGCATCACAAATCACCAAAGAAGCATCCACAACAACTACACTAACTGAAATAGCATCATCTTCAATCAGGAACACCAACTGAAGAAACAAAAAAATTGTCAGAATGAAAATATTCATAGCTCGATCAAATCTTCATGCAAATCTCTAAAACTCAATGTGGATAAACTAGATACACTCAGAAAAAAACCCTTTATTCCACAACCTTTGATCAACAACGTATAGAAATAACTGACATACTGAACTTCACTTCACCACTGACAACCTGCAACTCATTTATTACAATTTTCTCAATATCCTTGACATATACAACTTCAAATGAATTTATGCTAATAGTGTTTACATCAATGACAACCAAATATCAACAACACAACCACAACATCCAAAAATCTCTCCCTTTGGAATTGATGGAAACACATGATGTGAAAAACACCATCAACACAACTAACTCCTGCTTAGGTTCTGACTCATCTTCTCCTCAACACTTTTACAAAATATTTCTCTCCATAAGGCTCTTCTCCCCAGATAATCACAAGTTTTTCACATGACTCTTCTCCCCCTTTGACATCAATGAAAAATATATCTAAGCTCTGAACCACATAGATGAACCATTTGACTACTCCCCCTGAGTACCACCACAACATCAATCCGAAACAAGATATGATTATGAAATGCACGAAATGATGCAATGCAATGCATCCTTAGTTCTAATTAGGAGGGGTAATCACCCCTAACTTCCTTCTAAGATACTCAAAAGTATCCTTAGGAAACAACTTGGTAAAGATGTTTGCAATCTGCTCCTTAGTAGGCACATACTCCATTCTGACTTCCTTTTCACTTACCTTCTCCCTCAAAAAGTGAAACTTGATAGATATATGCTTTGTTTTTTAATGCAACACCAGATTCTTAGAAATGTTAATAACACTTGATTTATCACAAAATATAGCAATAGGCTCATCATATACAACTCTGATATCCTTCAACATCTGTTTCATCCATAAAAATTGAGTACAATTATTAGTAGCAACAATGTATTCAACCTCTATAGTAGACAAGGAAATTGCATTCTGCTTCTTTCTTAACCATGAAATTAGCTTCTTACCTAAGAAAAATGCTCCACCACTAGTAATTTTTTTGTCATTCTCATCTCTTTCCTAGTTAGCATTAGTAAAGGCACTCAAAGTAAGATCATCATCTTTAGGATACCATAGGCCAAGATCAACAGTTCCCTTCAAGTATCTGGAAATTCTCTTCACAAAATTCACATGAGATTCCTTCGGATTAGCTTGAAATCTTGCAACAATACATACAACATTCATGATATCAGGCCTAGTTTGAGTTAAATACAACAATCCATCAATCATTGATCTGTATCTTGTCTAATTTTCTTTTGGAGAATCATCTTTTGTTGTCAACTTGCATCCGGTCACCATGGGTGTACCAACTGGCTTTGAATCTTCCATACCAAACTTCTTCAGCAATTCCTTCGCATACTTGGATTGAGATATAAAAATCCTTTTATCTAACTAAGTAATTAGCAATCCTAAAAATAATTTCATCTCACCAATCATAGACATCTCAAATTCATTCTGCATCTCATTAGCAAACTTCATGCACAGACCATCATCTCCTTGAAAAATGATATCATCAACAAAGACTTCAACAATCAAATCTTTATTATGATCAATATTGAAATATAGATTACTATCAACAGTACCTTTGTTAAATCCAAGCTTCAACAAATACTTATCCAATCTTGCATACCATGCTCTAGGGGAGTGCTTGAGTCCATCCAATGCTTTCTTCAACCGACATGCCATATCTTCCTTATCAGTCAACTGGAATCCATCAGGTTGCTCAACATACACTTCTTCCAATTCACCATTTAGAAAAACTGATTTTACATCCATCTGATAGACTTTGTAGTTCTTGTGAGCAACATAGGAAAGAAATAATCTTACAACTTCAATTCTAGCAATAGGGGAAAAGGTCTCTTCAAAATTAATTCCTTCCATCTATGAATATCCTTTACATACTAGTCTTGCTTTGTTTCTAACCACTTCACCTTTCTCATTTAGTTTGTTTTTAAAGACCCATTTGGTTCCAATTACATTCTTGTCCTTAGGTCTGGGAACAAGAATCCATGTATCATTTTTCTCAATCTGTTTTAACTCTTCTTTCATTGCTTCAACCCAATGCTCATCTTTACATGCTTCATTCACACTAGTAGGCTCAGTCTTTGATATCAAGCAATACTCTTATGCAATATTTCTCCTAGTCTAGACACCTTTGTTCTTATCACCTATAATTTGATCTTTTGAATGATTCAATCTTACATACCTCAGAGTCTTCTTAGGATGTTCTTCAACTTCAGGCTCTTTTGATCTCTCTTCTTCTCTTTCACCAGTTTCTCCTTCTTCTTCATTTTCTTGATTTACCAGATTAATTTGCACTTGATTTGTAGTTTGAACTTGCTTTCCTTTGTTTGTACTGTCATCCTGATCATCAGAGTCATATCCATGGGTTTTGGATAGTGTACTTGAGTCTTCATCAACCTTAACATTTGCATTTTCAACAATTTTCTTCAATATTTTATTGTAACACCGGTACGCCTTACTTTTAGTAGAATAACCTAGAAAGATACCTTCATCACTCCTAGCATCAAAATTTCCTATGTATTCATCTCTCTTAATATAGCATCTGCTTCCAAATATCTTGAAGTATATAACAATAGGATTTTGACTAGTCCATAGCTCAAAATGGGTCTTACCAATATCACCTTTGATTTGTACCCGGTTGAGTGTGTACATAGCAGTACTCACAACTTCTCTCTAATAGATATGAGGAACATTTCCTTCTAGCATCATAGTTCTATCAGCATCTTCAATTGTTTTGTTCTTCCTTTCCACAACTCCATTTTGCTGAGGGGTCCGCTGTGCAGATAATTGTCTCTTTATTCCATGTTCTTCACAAAAATAAATAAATTCACTGGAAGTGAATTCACCACCTCTATATGATCTTAGACATTTAATCTTCAAACATGTCTATGTCTCAACCATAGCTTTAAAGATTTTGAACTTTTCAAGTGCTTTAGATTTCTCCCTTAAGAAAGTAACCCATACCATTCTAGATTAATAATCAATGAATAACATGAAACACCTGTAACCTTGTAAACTTATGACCTTAGAGGGACCACACAGATCAATATGCACAAGCTCTAACAATTCATTTGAACAATGCTTTTTACTCTGAAATGAAATCCTAGTTTTCTTTCCCAACTAACATTCCTTGCATATTGCATTAGTAGGTTTCACCAACTTGGGTAGATCTCTCACAGCCTTAGTGGAACTTATCTTGACAATATTATCAAAGTTAACATGAAACAACCTCCTATGCCATAACCAAATTTCATCAACTTGAGAAATCAAACAACTTTTACTAGCAACACTCAATTGAAAGATATTACCTTTTTTTTTTGTACCTGATGCAATTTCATTTTTGCAACTTAATATTTTGCACTTTCCATCCTTGAATTGAATATTGTATCCCTTATCAACCATTTGACCAACACTCAAAATATTATGCTTCAAGCCTTCCACATACAAAACATCATCAATATTATGCTTACCATAAAGAGAAATGCAACCTCTTCCACGGATCACACCAGTTGTATTATCACCAAATCTCACAAGACCACCATCATACTTTTCCAAGCTTACAAAATTACTTTTGTCTCTCGTCATATGATGTGAACATCCACTGTCAATTACCCATTCATATTTCTCTTCAACTCGAGTAGCTAGGGATTTCTCCACATTTGTACAACCAACAGATTCAGTAGATATAGGATTATTCTCTTTGATAGCAATAAATATCCATTCATCATCACTTCTATTTCTTTTATTAGATTCATCATCTGTCACCCCTTCATCAGCAGCATAGTAACACTTCTTCTGAAATCTAGGCTTGTTATGTCTTGGTTTAGCAGCTCTTTCCGAACACCTTGATGCAAAATGACCTATTTTATTGCAAGAAAAACATTTAAGAGGTAATTTTCTTTCATACTTACCTTTTCCTCTCAGAACTCTTTTGACAATAAGTGTTTCCAACTCTTCTAGCTCTCTTTCTTCTTCTTCTTCAATCTGTCTGATTTCATCCTCATCCTTGAATGTCTTTCTAGATGAACTCTCACTTGGATCATATCTTTGTCTATCTCTTCCAGAAGTAGTAGCCTTAAATGCAGATTTGACCTTAGGAAACCAAATTTACTCAACTCAAAAGTAGTTAGCTTACCAACCAATGTATCTTTGGTTATGTTTGTTACAATCCGGAGCTCTGCAATAGCACTGGCTTTGACTTTGTAAGAATCAGGCAGGGATCTAAGAACTTTAGCAACAATATCAGATTCATCTATCTTTCCACCAACACATCTAATACCACACACAAGTTCATTCACTCTTTGCATAAAAGTTTAATGTTTTCATCATCACCCATTCTAAAGCTTTTATATTTCCCTTTCAAACTCTGCAACTTAGCAATCTTCACATAAGCATCACCTTCATACAGGGTTTCCAAATTTTTCCAGATCTCATGAGCAATCTTCAGATTCATAACATTTGTCATCTCAGAATTAGTCAAAGCACTCAACAAAGCTTCCTTAGCCTGGATATTATACTCAACATATGTACTATTTGGTGGAATAGCATACCTATTACTTGTAATGCTCCAATAGGGTTCACCAATGCATCTCAGATGGTACTCCATTTGAGTCTTCCACAAAGAATAATTTGTTCCATCAAATCTCGGCCTATCCTTCTTGTAACTTGCCATCCGAATCACCTTAAGTTGTTAAAATTCTTCCAAGGAACCTGCTTTGATACCAATTTTTGGCAATACAAGGGTAGACAATTGAGAGGGGGGGTGAATCAGTTGTCATAGAAATTTAAAAATTATTCAACTTATTAACCTTATTCTCAGATCTAATAATTAAACTATGAAAACATAAATCATAAACACATCAAAAACACACATAACAACAATATTTTTTACGTGGAAACCCTGTTAGGGGAAAAACCACGGTGGAGGTCAATCCACAAGATTATACCCTGTTAAAAGTATAATGAAAATGAAATATGGGGAATGCACATGCATTCAGGCACACTGCCTAGAGCTCACTTCTCAATTACAAAGGAAGACACACTACCTTACATAGAGATTCAAATTACAACCATCCATATTTTGAACTGAGAAAATTATAGCATCTGCTAATGCTTGATTACAGTTCCAATTAAGCACATGAACACTTCTCCACTTGTCTTCACTCTTCTTCACACCCTGCTCTTCCTTTGAATGATTTAGAACATTATTCGTGCACACACGCATTCAAAATACATCAAATGAAATGAACAATCGCTTTTATATATCCGCAACAAGAAATTTCATCACTACAAGTCATCCACAAAGAAATAATAAAATGAATATAAAATGTCAGCCCAAAACATTAAAGATTATCAATGCAAATCAACCAAGGTCAGCCAAAACTTAGTGAGGAACCAAAACAACATATTCAACATGAAAAGACTTCAATTAATTTCTCCTTGAAGATCCACAACATTCTACAAGCACTATGTTGGCCAAGAACAAGAAAAACATGAACACGTAAGAGAAAACATCGGATCACGAGCACAACGATAATGCAGATGTGCAAAAAAGATAGATCATGATCTAGAAACATCCACAAGCATCACAAATCACCAGGGAATCATCTGCAACAACTGCACTAACTGAAATAGCATCATCTTCAATCAGGAACACCAAATGAAGAAACAAAAAAATTGTCAGAATGAAAATCTTCATAACTTGATCAAATCTTCATGCGGATCTCTAAAACTCAACATGGATAAACTAGATACACTCAACAACAAAACCTTTAGTCCACAACCTTTGATCAACAACGTATAGAAATAACTGACATACTGAACTTCACTTCACCATTGACAACCTGCAACTCATTTATTACAATTTTCTCAATATCCTCGACATATACAACTTCAAATGAATTTATGCTAATAGTGTTGACATCAATGACAAACACATATAAGAAACACAACCACAACATCCAACACTATGGGATGTAGTGGATGAAAATTTCCAAAGGCCTACGGATCCAACTTTGGCTGCAAAATATGATGTAATGGATAGAAAAGCTAAAGGTCTCATTAGACTATGTCTTGCAGATTCAATCTTGATAAATGTCCATGAAGAACCCACTTCAAAGAATCTTTGGAAGAAGTTGGGTGAGATATACCAAGCCAAATCTCTAGTAAATAATATTTTCTTGAGGAAGAAGTTGTATTCCTTGAGAATGGAAGAAGGTGGGTGAATTTTTGAGCATCTGGAAACATTCAATATGCTAGTGAATTAGTTGACCTCATTTAGGGTTAAGATGGACAAAGAAGAAAGGTGAAAAAATTTGTTGTGTTCGTTTCCAGACTCATGGGACAGCCTAGTCATGGCCATTGGGAGCACTTCTATCATATTGAAGATGGAGAACGTTGTTGGTTCTCTACTCTCCGAAGAGATGAGAAGGACAATCTCTCTAAATTCCAAAAAGGCTTTGAGTGTTTGAGGAAGACAAAAAGAACAAGACAAAGATGAGAAGCGACATGGCCGTTCCAAGTCCAAAAATAAGGGGAGATCAAAATCCCTTGGTAAGTCTAAGGCAATATGCTACAATTGTGGTAAATCTGAACACTTTTGAAAGGATTGTAAAGAAGAGAAGAAAAAGAAGAAGAAGAAGCAAGATTCTGATTCTGAGTCTGAAAAGGAAGATGGAGATTCCTTTATTACAACCTTGGCCACTCGTGTAGGTGATAATGCATGGTTGATAGACTCAGGTGCATCTTTCCACATGACTCCTAACAAAAACTAGTTTAGTAAGTATGAAAACTATGATGGTGGTAAGGTGTATTTGGGTGATGACTCTTTCCTTGATATTGTTGGTCGTGGTAGTATTCATGTGAAATTTTTTGATGACAGAGTTAGATGATTTGATGGTGTCTTTCATATCCCAGGACTAGCAAGAAATTTATTATCTATTAGCAAGCTAATAGATGCGGGTGTGCATGTACAATTTTCTAAAGCAGGTGTGAAAATGGTGAGAGGTGCTATGGTGATAGCGAGAGGAAGTAGATTGGGTACATTTTACTAGCTCTCGATGCATGCACAGTTGAATGCAATAGCACTTTTGATAAGATTAAGCCAAAAACTACTTCGTTGAAAAAAGAGATGGTTTCCTCTTCTACGGATTGTCGTGTCTTCTGGGTATCCAAGGGTGCTTTGTCTATCGAATCAAAGTTTCCTATAGAGAAGACCATGTTATGGCACCAACGGCTTGGCCACATTGGAGACAAGGGTTTAAAATCCCTAAAAAATAAGAACCTCATTGAGGGGTTGAATGATTGTAATCTAGAGTTTGATTTTTGTGAACATTGTATTTATGGCAAACAAAACCGCGTTTAGTTTTACTTATCTTCTCATAAGTCTTCATGTATCTTGGATCTGATTCATTCTGATGTATTTGGTCTTGTTGATGTTTCTTCTATTGGTAAATCAGTTTATTATGTTACTTTCATTGATGATTTTAGTAGGGGAACATGGGTATATTTTTTAAAGAGTAAATCTAAAGTTTTTAGTCATTTTAAGGAGTTCAAGGCTATGGTCGAAACTCATACTGGAAAGAAAATTAAATGTTTGAGGACTGACAATGGCGGTGAGTACTATTATGTAGATTTTGTACATATTGTAGAATTAAAATGCAAAAGGACTGTAACTTTGTATTCTTCGTAGTAGAATGGAGTTGTAGAAATGATGAATAGAACGTTGATGGAGAAGGCTAGGAGCATGTTGAGTGGAGCTGGTCTAGAACAAAATATTCAGGTTGAAATTTTTGCCACTATTTGTTATTTGATAAATAGATCTACATTAGCGCTTGTTGATAAAATTCCAATGGAGGCATGGTTAGGGAAAAAGCCTTCACTTAGACATTTGAGAGTTTTTGGTTGTGAGGCATATGCACATGTGCCTATGGAGAAGAGAAAAAAATTAGATTCCAAGGCTATAAAGTGTATCTTCATTGGTTACAACTATGGTGTGAAAGGATACAAGCTTTGGGACCTTGTTGCACAAAAGATAATTTATTCCAGAAGTGTTATTTTTTGAGAGACCAAATCTTCTCCTGTTAATTTTTAGCCAGAACAACATAAAGAAATTGAACAGAAAAAAGGATGTGGTTCAACTTCCTTCTACACTTGAGGAATTTGAATTGAAACCCCAAAATAGACAAGAAGTTGAGGAGAGCTCATCAAGCTCTGAATCTTTAGAAGAGGAAGAAGAGGAGGAAGAATTGGAAGAACCTCCACCTTAGCTTGTTTGAAGGTATACAAGGCAAAGGAAATCACCTCAAAGGTATGGGTATTCACCTGATGATTGGAAGTGTATATTTGCTTTGAGTACTAATGTTGATGAACCAAGATCTTTGCAAGAGGATTTGGGTATTAATGATGTAGAGTCTTGGAAAATAGCCATGGATGAAGAGATGGAAGCTCTTAAAAGGAATGATACATGTGACCTTATACCATTTCCTGAAGGTCAAAAACCTGTTGGATGTAAATGGGTGTTTAAGAAAAAGATTGGATGTAAATGGGTGTGTATGGGAAAAGAAGATGAAGGGCTGCACCATTCAAGGAAAGATTTTTCTTTTAAAAAAATGGATGAAAGCCAAAGGAAGTTGTGAGAGAGACAACTAAAAAGAGTTGAATATGTAGAATTTGCAAGTGGCTCGTGGGTAGAGAAACCCGAATTGAGATTGGACTTGTAGAAATAGCAGAGAAAGGGGAGAGGGTCACGATAGTCTCTAAAGACATTTTCCAGTTAGTAAGACACAATATGATAGCATTATTCATAGATTTTAACAACGATCATGGAGTATGAAGATTCAAATTGGTTTTGCAAGATGTGGTAAATCATTTGCATTAATGAATAGATGACATGGTTATATGTTATTGTGCGTGTGGAAAGGTGTATTATGTTTTGATGTTAATTTAAAATTTTGAAATTGAAGATTGAACGGGAGGAGACAATTTAAATTGGAAGTGTCAAATTAAATGGTAATCATGAAATCTGTAATCGATGGATTTTGTGCAAAGTTTTGGATTTGAAGAGTGATTTTTGTGTTTTCTATGAGAAGAGGGGAGTACACTTTGTGTCAGGAAGGAATTGAATCCTTAATAGTATTAAGAACTTTAGAGAGATCCTCTGTAGAAGAGGTGTTAGTGATGAGAATAGGAAAGTCCATGGGGATGTCAAGAGTGGGATTCAGTCCCTAGGGATATGTTTCAATTGTTGACTTTAGTTATAATTTGGTTTTTTTTTTTATCAAACTTAAAAAATTATCAACTTAGGAAAAATAGGGGAATGGATCACTTAACTTTGATTATAGTAATATTATTTTAAAAATATAACAGATATTTCATTTGTCTTTAGGTTTATTTCTATCATTTTCTATGGTATTTTTATTGTTAGGATGGTTTTCTTGCATTGTTGGCAAGCAAGACTAGATTTAGTGATTTTAGAACAATGTTTGTTGTCTATTAGGTAGTTTTAATTTTCTAAATCAACTTTGGTGTGCTCCTCATAATAACATCCTCACTAATATCTCTTTCTCTTTGTCGTCTTCTTGGGTTACACTTAAAGCTAATGAATGTTTATCTTTGATTGCAACTTCATTTCCAAGCCATGATCAATGCCACTATCTGATAAGTAATCATTGGTTTAAATTAGTTTTAGTGGAGTACTAGGTTATTCTTCTAAACAAATTTTGACCATTGTACACATAAGATCTTGAAAAAGGTAATTTATTGTATACATTATCCTAGGTTTATAATAAAGATTCAATCAATTGTAGAGAAAATAATATTTTTTTAGTCTTGTTTGATTATTACAAATGTCAGACTTGGACCAAATGGGACTTTTGTAGATTTTTACATAAGGTTCTACTCATAAATTAGGCTCTCTTTCTAGTGAATTGATCTCATAGATGAGCTCCATTAACTATATTATAAATGTACAATGCACCTAGTTTCCCTATTCAAGTGACCTCATGAAAACTATGAAATAAGTATATAGAGAAACTTAGAGTTACTCTCTACGTAATCTAAACTATCTATGAATTTATCCAACTACTCCATACAATAGATTGTCATGTTGGGCCCATAGGGTAGATACATTACATGAATATGATGGACCCATTCCCAAAAATTAAGAAAATACTTTTGAAAACAAGTGATGAAAGATACTGCAATATAGAGTCTTGAGAAGACTCTTAAAGAGGAAAATAGGGAAGATTATTGGAAGCAACAATAAGATTGTAAATTAAAACCTTTTTCATAATTATATTTGTATAAATAGTTTTATGTGATAGAGATCATGATAATAGCTTTGTGATTTTATATCTTGTTTAA
The DNA here is from genome assembly GCA_007258455.2 of Sequoia sempervirens. Taxonomy (NCBI): domain Eukaryota; kingdom Viridiplantae; phylum Streptophyta; class Pinopsida; order Cupressales; family Cupressaceae; genus Sequoia; species Sequoia sempervirens. The sequence continues at coordinate 224,636 of VDFB02344295.1, forward strand.
AAAGTTATAAATATGTTATAAACAATATTCAATAAGTGTACAAATGCTTATATAATTATTCCACATAAGCTTCTATTATGTAACTTTGATAAGTGCAAAATATTGTGAAGCAAAGTACAAACGTTCTATTATTTTTATAGGAAGTTTGTGATTAAGCCATATGTATATTGGTTTCCATTGTATAAGAGTCCAGGTTAACATATCCGTATAAGTAAAACTAAAATTACTTTTAGAAAAGAGGAAACACATTGCATGTTATGAAAATTATCTCAAAAGCTTCCTTTGTTGCATTAATTTTTGTGGGTATTCCTTGTGAAGAAGCTACATAAATATTAATTTAACTATTGTGTACAAAGCTCATGATTCAGAGCATTAGATCAAGGATGAATGGCTTTAACATTCTCCATTCCGCCACGTATCAACATATTTCTTTGAGGACTAATTATCTACCAATTTACGAGCAACTACATTGTGAAGTTCATTAATATTAGTAGCATGCATTGAATTGTTGGATCATGTAGGAGTCTCATTTTCTCTATCCATGATACATGATACAAGATTTTTTCCTATTCTCATTCTTTAATCAATTTGTCTACATATTTGAATATAATTCAACAATAGAGCTCCATGAATAAGGCTAGAGTTGTGTAATAGCCCTTGGCTATAGCTTTTAGAATTTTTCTAATTATAGTATTATTTTTTGGCAAATAATTGATAGAAAGATTCAATATCATAAAACATATGATATGGGTATCCAATTTACAAGAAATTAGAAGGAATAAATCTTATTTCTAATAATAGAAGATTTGATCATATTAGAATTGAAGATCTCCACCACTGCAATGTTCATGTGTCTCTTCAACCAACAATTTGAAAGGAAAACTTTTCAATCTAACATTTCTAATTATTTGAAGTTTTACGTGTTTATTGGGTAAAATATTTGACAAAAGTGCATTTAAGTATTGCACAAAATTCCCATTTTAAATTCTAACACGGGTATATAGTCAAATTGCACACATGATTAAATATATTTATATGGTTAAGGGTTAGAAAAAACTATCAAGAAAATGTGTATATTTAAAAGCTAATTTAAAGGCAATGATATCCTTTTGAAGTACTCTAAATAATTTTTCTTTACAAAAACTTCAATGGCATAAAAATATGAAATATTAGGTTGTGGTTATATCACTTTGATTAAGCTAAGAGGTGTAACTTGTATTTGCATATGGGGTTAGTTGTGGGCTATAATCTTGCATTGCCATAACACAAGTCAGCTCTAAATAATTATATAAATAATAATAATGGTTGATGTTCCAAACTATGACAAAGTGTCCAACTATATAACTATAAATTTACAGTATGCGTGATTGACATGATTTATGAAAGTTGAAATCTAATTTCTTGTAAAGTAGAAAGTAATATTTTTACCTTATCACTTACTAGAACAACTTATACTTTGTCACATTATTAATCTATCAAATATATCCATCTCAATTGATTTTATAGAAGATGACCTTGAATTTTCTATATCTTGCAACCCATTTTCATCTTTATCACCTTCACACCAAATAAACAACTTTGCTGACTTTCTTCAAAATATCCTTCAAATTCTATTCAATTCCACCAAATTGAAATTGTCTCTTGTCTCCTAGCCAATATCACATTGCTTGGTCCATTCAATTAGTCCCTCATTCCAAAAAAAGTTGGCTAAATGTTCCTACTTCTCTTTCATGATAATGGAACAATTCCAAGAAATGAGTAGTTTAACAACTTCAAGAAAAATAACATATATATATATATATATAGTTTAAAAAATTCAAGAAAAATAACATTCCTTCTACCCTGTTAAGCATTATTAATCAAGAGAAATCATTAAATGAATCCTCAATGGATATACTTGTTAATGTACATGACAAAGTAGTTGTGTCTTGTATCGCTATAAGGGTATCTTAACCTATGAAATGAAAGTTCTAATTATGATATAGTTGAAATCCTCAAAGAAATGCATAAGAAACTTATCACATTTGGAAGCAGTTATGTAGGCAATGGGTGATACCACAATACTAGTTTACAATTTTTGGCCAAACTGGATATTGAACTGAATTTTTTTAACTAAATCTTCACTTTCAGGCACCTATAGCGGCTAAATCGTGAGGAATTTGAAGATGATGCAAACTATCGATTTGTGACATTTTGTCTTTAGATTCTAAATAGATTTTTTTCAAAAAATTTGGAATCAAATTGCACTTCTTTTTCTATCTCTTTCAAAAACTAATTTTTAACAGTAAACACCATTTTTAAAGAGTGGTGTCACTGGTTAAAACATAAATTTTTTTCTATGAATGATAAATTTCTAATTTTTTCAAATTTAGATTCGTAAATATGATATCTAGTGCATGGAATTGGTTTCGTAACATTTCGTTAAATATTTTTTTCTTAATTAAGTTTCAAAGTCAAACCAATTACAATTTAGACATGATTCATTGGCTAAAGCATAACTTTTTTTGTATATATCCAAATTCAATTTTTTTTTGTTGGATCAAGGACGTCAATATCTAGTGCATTGATATTTATCATTTTTTTTGATAATCTGCTATTTTTCCACATGTGCAGAATAGAGAGCTTGATTTTTTAGTGAAAAACCTATGTTTAATCAAACTAAACAAAATACATAATAAAACCAAAACATATTAAAATTATATTCAATGAATAGGTTGTTCCAAGGACTACCATCATCTAGTTGGGTTTGTGAAGTCTCCTCCATTTTCATCCTCAACCCAAGCTTCGAAAGACATTTTTTTGCAGAGATTTGGTAGAAGAGGGGGAGAAGGGGGAAAAAGGGGGGTTTACTCGAACCCCCCTTGAACTTTCGAGTGGAAGGGGGTTCGCTCAAAGGGGGGTTTGAGTGAACCCCCTTTCAAAAATTTCCTTTCGTTTTCCATTTAAAAATGCACGAAAAGGTGGGTTTGATCATTTAATAGGGTTCGCTCGAAGGGGGGTTCAAGCGAACCCATTGAGTGCCCATTTGAACCCCCAATTCGTGCGAACCCATAAAAACCCAAAAAAAAATTCATGGGAGCATTTTTGAAAATTTCCTTCCTCGACGGAATTGTACACTAGTATTGTGGGATCACCCCAATCTTTGTGCAAAGGATGACCCTATGACCCAATTTTGTAAGGGAGGACTTTAAAAAATATTCCAAGATTTGGAGTGACCTAAACTTGGTCAATATTTCCTCTTCAGTATACTTCAAAATTAGGTTAAATTTTGTATTATATAGTAGTGAACTCATCTTGCAATTAATATGTCCCCACAATATAGGTTTGATTTAATAAAGGCTAATCCATCATCATCAAGCTTATATACTTTGATGATTGTGATATTTGGCTTTCCAAAATTCGCTCCAATCATGGATGAAATTTTAGAGTCACTATCATCATGGTGTTCCTTGCTATGAATGTGCGAGATTTCCCCCAAAATTATTTGAATTGAAATTACCAAAGGTTGTGTGTAAGGTCCTACAATAATTTGTCTTGGTTCAATAAGAAGTATATGAAGGTATAGGTTAGTGTGAAGACCTAGTGAAGTTCAAGAGGTATATTTAATGCATTAGATGACATAATTGGTGGTGGTAATGTCACATCTTGGCCTCTTCTAATCATTGATGTGTATGTCCCTCTAGATTATAATCATTTGAATTAGGGGTCACATGTAAAGTAGGTATGATATAAATTTAAGTTGTATTTATAGAATCTGAATTATGATCAAAAGATAAACCATGAGAAGGCATTGTTAAGTTCATATTGTCCTCATGTGTATTAGGGCTAAAAATATAGGCAATAAATCTATGAGCCAAATTTAGAAAGAAAGTATAGATAAAAATAAGAATAAGATTGTTGCAAATCTTTATTGTTTAAGTATAACCTAAATTCACTAATATGTAAGCTATCATCTAAGTTTCATATAAAATGTTAACATTTAGAGAAGCATATATGTAGGCTCATCATAATCATTATGTAAAAGTTCTTTATTAAGGCTCATAATGTCATTGTGTAATGAATTATAAAATATTTGTAACATCACAATCATCCAGATGAAGAGATACAAATATATCATCATAAGGTATAACATTATCATGGGATGTATGAGTAAATAAAACATGAGATAAATTATAATGATGGTGTAATGGGATCTAAGCCAAATATTTAACCTAAATCACTCATTCCATCATAAAACATTAAGGGACCCAAAATTAACCAAGAGATACTATTTGGTTGTTGTCCTCAATGGAGAACCAAACAATTGGTCAGGATTTTGGTCCCTTTTTATCGATGATGTTGGAATGTGATTTATTTATGAAATGTGTGAAACTAGGTGAATTAAGGCTAAAGTGACAAACTGTTAAAGAATTTAGAAAATACAAAACATAAAGAAAAAAATAGCTCGAGCAGATCTAGAAAGTGTAGACAAAGAGGAAACTGGAATAATTTTTTTTGGCTAAAGTTGTTTATGGGAGCTTTCAGTTTGATGTGCAAATTGATTTTGATGTCAAAGTTTGTGACGTTGAAGATCAAATGGACTATGAATGCTTCTATTTCTCAGTTCAAACGAGTGAGCATTCAATGGAACATGACAATGAGCTGCCCAAGATAAAATGTCACAATGATTATGATTTTCAATTAATGTCTGATTGCATGTTACAGATTGACAAAGTTGTAGGTGACATTGGAAAGTGAAGTGATATAATGGGACGTGTAAGTGACCAAACTAGTTTGTGGGTGGTCTATGATAATGTTCTTAGATTTGGCCTATGGCAGACATCACAAAACCGAGTGTTTGACAAGGGTAAACACTGACTTCACCTTTTTCATTTGGTGGCTTGGGTGTCACTAGATGAAGTTGAAAAAGAGGAATGAACAAAGGAGCAATTTCAAAACACTTGATGGACTCAAAATTTGGTCTACTCCCCAGAGATTTGGAATCTTGCTATGCCCATAGGGGCCATACATCCCCAGTTGGAGCCACTACTGGCACTCTCAAATTTCCCAAATTTGAGATGCCCATTTCAAAAAATTTCCTCTGCACTTTCAAAAGTACACCTGATGAATATGCCTGAATGACCTACTTTGGAGGGTCATAATTTGATGCCTGTTGATTTTCATGAAAATCCCTTTTGCAGACTCACTCATGTGTCCTATGTGAGTGTGTATATCAATTTTTAGCTTCCTACGATGAGTTTTGTTAGGGTTTCAAAAAGTGAAGCTGGAGGGTTTTGACACTTTTCTGCAGTTTGTAAACCTTCAGTTTTGCAAAGTAGCCTCCTGTTTGAGATTGCATTTTGCAACCAGTTGATCGTCATACCAAAACGATTGCTTCTCTTAGTTCTCCATGCCAAGATGAACTCACATGTCAATTTTTAGAGCCTCACGAGTTGATTTGTTATTTTTAGCAAGTCAACCAAATGCAATTTCTTCAGTTTTGCACTTGCATATTCAAAAACCTTTCTGAGAGGTTAACTTTGACCGTCAATATCTTTTGCTCAACAATGTTTCAAGCCAAACCCTTTTGCACATGTGTTCATTGTGCCAAAATGATCCACTCTGTTCAGTGGCAGCTTGCCAGGAGTTGATTTGGTATTTTTCCAATGAGGTGATTTCGTGAGTTTTAATTGGTTCTAAACAACTGATTGTTGCAGAAAGTTCAACTGAGCAACTTTGACAGTGAATATATTTCACCTTGTGACTCTTTTTTCTCAACCATCTTTTGCATTGCATTCTTGGGACCAATGGCTACATGCCTACAAGTTTTCATGTCTCCAGGAGGTCGTTTGCTTAGTTTTCAATGGCGATTCTAGAGCCAACTTAGCTAGTTTTCACTATTTCTCAAAAGTGCCAGAAAACAAACTTTAATCACGACCCAGTTCATGTTTTCACTTTTGATGCATTCAGAGGTAGTGTCTGATCAATTCAGGGGTAAAGTTGTTTGAAAACGATTTTTTTTTTTAGCCGGGCCCACATGGGGACCCGACCTGCTTGGAACAAGTTATGAAAGTACAATTGATATAGTGCCTAAAGGGATGGTGAATTTATTGTTCAATGTTTTCCAAAGGAAACAAATGCAAGTAAATTATGGGAATACACATGATTCATATAATTTGTCAGACTAATGGACTTCAGTAATCTCAACGTCATGAAACATAAATGCACAAGGAGATGGTGTTCCATTTGAAGTCACCATGGAGTGAAGTCACAACAATACTTAATCTTGCTTAGTTGTTGAACAACTGCATGATACTAAAAAGAAATTCTCTGCATGATACTAAAAAGAAATTCTCTTACACAGGTTAACATTGTCCAAGTTTTTCGAGAGCATAATTGCATGTCTCAAAATGGTTTGATTTGGTTATATGTTTAAGTGGATGCAATCTGCAAAATACCTCCCAATGCAAGAATAAATCCTTAGTGATTTCTCCCAAGTATAAGTTATCTTTGGGATATGCATGCCCATTAAAGCGTCAAAGATTGAAAAGTTCAGTTAGGAAGTTTGGTGTAACGAAGGAGACTAAGGTAAAGGTCCATGAAAAGGCAAAATATGTATTAAATAGATTTATTGAAAAAGCATTAAGAGCTTTAAGGAAAATGCAAGCAACATTTCAGGGGCCTGATAAATGTGTACCCCCAGGGGAATGGAGGAAACTATTGAGTAAGGGCATCCATTATAGCATAAAGAACATAGAAAGCAAAATGAGGAAGCAACGTAGCCCTTGATATTTCAATACAAAAGAAAACATTGAATAGCAGTTACATGGCCACTCCACGGTGCCTGTTGTAGGAAAGAGGTAAGGGTTGTATTTGTGGTGAGAATTCTTCAAGGAAGTGTTGAGGAGATTCTATTTAAATATGATCCCATGCAATGCCATACTGGCAACAAGTGTTAGAAGATGAAAATGTTGAAACGCCATTAAAGCATAGTCTGGTTTCCAATGCAAAACATCGATAGATGGAGGAAAAGGCCGCACCCAGTTGAGCACATAATGGATTCAATAAAAAAGGGCTTTAAAAACTTTCAAGCAAATGTAGGGCTCGAATACCATGATTGCTGAAGCCTACGCACAACGCATAGACTGGATTTATGAAAAAATTTCAGTAACTCTAAAGCACATGCAACTCCAAGGGAATACCGTGCCAACATGTGATGACAAAGATGAACTTGTTGAAAAGTTCTCAGAAACTTGCAACCATTACAAACGAAGAAAAGGCCACGCCATGGAAACTTCAGGCAGATGAATGTTGGATGAGGCACCCAGCGCACCAAGTGAGGACAGCTTGTACCCACGGGGAAAATGCAATGTAAAATGGATTTGTTGAATAGTCTCTAATAACTTTCAAACAAATGCAAGTGAAAGCCCGCGCATAGAGAGGGTATAGACATCCATCAAAACGTAGGGCACACATTCACATTATTGGCATAAATGAAATTGTTGAAAGAGGCCTTAGTAACTTCAAAAGCTACCAAAGAAAACCCACGCAGGCAGAGATGAAGATATCCAACAGAGCACAAAGAATCTACAACCATCGCTCCATCTCAAAGGGAAGATTCATAAAGAATATGGAAGAGATGATGCGTGGGAGTAAAGTGTAAACATCCATCAAAGCATAAAGGAAGTGGCACGGTTGGCAACAGGGTACACACACCTAGCAAAGCAGAGGAAAATGAATATCAAATAGATATGGTCTCATTGAAACACCATGGCTGCACTTTACATAGAAGAGACATGAGCACCACGTAGCAGGAGAAAGGATAATGTAAGTGTTCGATGTTGTGAATAAAGCCTTAAAAGAGGATACCATGGAGGCCGATGGAAGGTGCTATTTAGGTTGTGCCGCCATAGCCAAACAAGTGTAGGAACGAACAAACACAGAATATTAGGGTAAACAAAGATGGGGCAAGTGAGATCAGCGGTGGAGGAGCAAGATCTAAATGCAGCAAGATCTCGTTCGTTGCTCGCTGGCCTGTGGTTTCAACATGCTCACGGGTTAAAACCCGCGGGATTGGCAAGAACAGAACACGTGGCATATGGGGTCCCTGGTCAAAGCTCTATTGAATGGGTAAAATATTAGAGGCCCGATGAAGTGTTAAAATATGAATCCTTTGTTGATGTTGAAGTTAAAATGCTTGTGTGATGAGGAAGCTTGGGTGGGCCCCGTGCATTTTCTAAAATGCCTAAGTGAAATTTATTAAAGTCCAATACTTCGATTCTTAAAAAGGACCTACATTTGTCTTATGAAAGCTAAACATTTAAAGTGTGAAATATGTGGAGATTTTAATTGCAGAGCATTCTTAATATGTAAAAGTGGAGTGTGGGTAAGTTAAATGTTTTGCCATGATTTATTTTCTCAAATGAATGGCTGGAGCAAACGTTTAAAAGGGGGCTTGCGTGAATCAAATGTGTGGAGGTTTTAAACGCAGAGCATTCTTAATATGTAAAAGTGGAGTGTGGGTAAGTTTTAAAATACTCCAGTGAAATGAAAATATGGGGATGGAGACTTTATGCAACTGGGTAATATTTAAAAAAAAAAAAAAAAAGTATTACTAAGAGCTCCTCTATAAATTTAAATACTTTATTGTGCTGGGAAATAGATGCAACCACAACAAAGGAACAAAAAATGATTTTTTCATGGGCAAGCAAGGATGAAGATATTTTCCAATAGCAGAGTGATGGAGTGAGTTTCATCACATGGGCATTTTTTCAGTTGCTTGGCAATTTGAGACAAAGGCAGAATTTGGAGGCAAAATTTGTTGATACAAAGGGAAGAGAGAAGAGAGATGCTTTACAATTGTGTTGATCAACGAGAGAGAATGTTCCAGATGGCATCTGCAGATCATTCTTTTGGGGCTTTCTATTTTCCTATATCTTCTCTTCTTTTCTCATTGTAAGGGTTCTAATTGGGGGTTCCATATTCAGAAAGCTTTGCAAGGCAGGGAGAAGCTCTCGGTAGATTGTAAAGCTCGGATGAAATATGATCGAGTCACTAATTTGAAAGTGTTTATGTTTTGAATTATGCTTCTATGTTAATTTTAGTTGATAATTGTTTCCATAGCTGAACTGTAATACTCTTTTGGATTCAATAATAAAGTTTTCTGAGTCTTTTCATGCACATTTTCTGCATTTGAGTTATATTTGTTGTCGCCTTCTATTATGAGAATGATGTAATTGATTTAATCAAGCACACGTTGCATTTATTATTGTCTTTTGTTCAAGGGATAGTGTAATTGCTTCAACAAATGTGATAGGAGTATTGTGTTTCAGGTGGATTTATAAGAAGGATTATTAGATAAACCTTCAGTGGTCTAGTTGTCATAATGTGATAACATTTGCAAAGACCTTCAAAGCATGTTCAACATTGTAGGATGAAGGGCTAGTTATATGACTCCATAACCCATTTTTTGGCACTGGTCCATTATTATGCTTCTGTTGTTTTTAGTTTGATCCCAATTCTTAAAATCAAAATCATTTCTATTTTGTGTTGTGAGTACTTGTATCTGCCATGTTCTCAATGCTGGTTGATGAAATTCATTCAATATCTTCCCAATAGTGAGTGATATTTTATGTTTCTCAGCATAATTTTGTGAGAACATTATTTGTTAAGCAATATCCTATTAATTGTGTGATTGAATCTTTAGATGTTGCCAAAGGGTCACCCCCTAGGTCCTCCAGACCCTGAAGTGTAGGGGAAATGTGGTTTAATTCCATTTCCTGTCAGTTGGCCATATCCCCCATTGAATCTGATCATTAGAAAGTGGCTAGTCTATAGGATTCACTGGTCTGGTTCGATTTGGAGCACCAACAAAATGGCGACTCTGCTGGGGAGAATTTGAAAAAATTCTCATTGAAGAATCTAGAAACAAAGTCATATAATTTGCATTGAGTCATATTATTTTCCATTCTGAATTTGGTTCAAATATTGTTCTTGAACCTGGAGAAGATTTATTGTAGCAAATATCAAAGGATATGAGTGTGACTTCGTTGTTGGAGAAGACCCAAAATCGAGATTTACTCTTGAAAATTATTCCTCTGTGAAAGGAGGAGGCGACTCTGTCTTAAGAACCAGTTGAATTGTGTAGAAGATTTCCAGATTTGCAGAATTTGCAGTTAGGAAGAAAGATTAACAACTGCTACAAAGTTTCCAAGTATTCTCATAAATCTAAAGCAAGTATTATTTTGTTTGAAAGAAGTTTATGAGAATTTTTCAAGGCTTGAGAACATAAATGGTTCCCTATTAGATGAATTTGCATTAAGAAAGGGAACAATAGTATTTATTTTCATACTTCAAATGTGTAACATGTAATATTTGTAATAGTTGAGAAGTATGTTTATTTTTGAATTATGCCTCTGAGAAAGCTTTAAGGCATAAAGATTCAATCAAATGTTTTAGAATCATGGTTGAATTACTAAATGATGTAATTGACAACCATGTTTGAAGTTGATAATGATTGAATTTGTATACAAGAAGGTTTCCCTGTGAAATGGCAAGTAAAAGTATGCAGGGAAAACAATCTTCACCAAGCCCTCAAAGGGATTTTGTTTGAAAGGTATATGTCATTGGTTTTCAGTGGTATTAAAGGTTTCCCGAACCTGATCCCTAAAAATGTTAGGAAATATTTTCCCAAATTCACAGGAAAAAGTTTAGAATCAACCTCTAAACATCTGCAAACCTTCATGGATGTGATGGGGGATTATGAAGTGAATCATGAGGATGTTGTTATGAAGTTTTTTGTTCAATCCTTGAAGGATGATGCCAGGGATTGGTTCACATATTTACCGTCATGTTCTATAGCTTCATGGAGTCAGTTTATGACAGCCTTTGTTGAGCAATTTGGTGAAAGGGTAAATCTGAGTGTGGTAAGGAAAAACTTCATGGAAATCCATATAAGTGAAGATGAGCTAGTTCCTACATTCAATCTTCGGTTTGCAAAAGAAATAAGAGATATCCCTGAATACATAAGACCGAATGATGCAGAATGTTTGGTTGTGTATTTAGGAGAATTTGACAGTAAGATGGGTTTCTTATTGAGAGATAAAGAGCTTGCAACATTACTTCAAGCATATCAAATTGCCATGGATATTAAGAACAATTTGAAATACTCTATGATGAAAGGGTATCTAGCTGCAAGTGTTGGTTATCCCAACAAACCTCATGCAAATAGAATTCAAGAATCGGATAATGGAAATGCTTGTCAAGATGACAATGCTTCTTCTGTTATGACTGCTTCATCATCACAGTATGAAGACCATAGTGAGCTCCAAGTTGAATGTCAGCAAAATTTGAGCAATGTTGATCAACAATCTTTGGTGCAAGAATTGTATGAAATGAAGAGACAAGAGGGAGAATCACTGTGTAAGTTGTTTTTGATATTTTTGGATGCTTTGATAGAAGTCCGCAAAGATTTCAGACCTGAGGATTTTGTGTGCATTGACTTGTTTTGTGAGATTTATGAACCTAGGTTGAGTACTTTGCTAGAGGAATTGAAGCCCCACAGTTTTGACCAAGTACCTAGTTGGATAAAGATTGTAGAATCAGCCAAGTGTGGTTATGCACAAAATGTGAATTCTCAAAATGTAAGCAACAACTGTCCTCTTGAGGAAAATGAAGTTCCATGTTGTATGGATGAAGATGAACATTATAATCAGCTTACAATCAGCACATGTGCAGATCCACATAACAACAATGAAGAAAGTGATACATGGGATGATAACAAAGTGAATATGTATGAGTGCTTCTCTTGTGATATCTCAAATGATGGAAAAGTAAATGAGATACAAGGTGTCATTGCCTCTCATGTTGTGATCAACGATTACCATGCATGTGTTGCTAATATGTCATTACAAAATAGTGATTATGATCCTGAAAGTGCAACCTCAAGCATTCATTTCGAATATTTTAAACATGGTTTGTGTACTGATGATTTTTCTTGTGATGAAAATCATGATGAGGTTGATGGGTCTGATTGCTCCTCTGAAGATTGTGATTGCTTTTCTAAGGGTGATGTAGAAGCATATTCCTCATTTGAAGAATGCAATGATATAGATGTTCATAATGCCACTTGTCCACAAGTTAAGGAACAAATTGCATGTGGCGAATACATGGAATGTAATGCGGGTTCACTATCAATGAACCATGTTCATTGTGCAAGTGATGCAAAATTTGAAGATAAAGAAATGTGTGCTCAGTATGTTGATTCAAAACATAATGTTGAATATGAACATGTTGATGAATATGCTCATGCCCCTGTTGCTCATGATTGTTCATATGAAGCAGAGATGGAGATTTTTGTGATACATGAAGAAGATGATGATGTACCTAGTGATGAAATTGGAGTTTCAATTTGGGCTGATCAAGTGGCACATTGTGAGAAATATAAGGATCTTGAGTCAACACTATTACCCATTAATGGTATTGAAGAGCTTGTTGCTTCATATGACAGTAAAGTTTTAGACTGTGTTGACACTGCAAAAATTCTTGGTCCATATGCAGAGCAGCCAAGCAATGAGAATAATGGCGAATCTTATGTTGATGAGTGTGAAGTTGAGTACAATTGCTTCTTGTTTGATGCCCCTTATCTTTATAGTGTGAACACTGACATGTTTCAATCCCATGTAAAAAGCATTTATGTGAAAGAAAATGAAGATTCCAGTCCTATTGCTAATTAGGAGTTCTCAACTAGTATCGAGTCTTTCACTTCTGAGTCAGCACACATATCAACTAATATTGCACATGAGGTTACTAATGCACATGGTTGTCTTCCTGCTGTCCCTATTGATGTCGATTTGCTTGAGCCCACACTTGAAGTATTTGGCTTTGAGTTGAATGATGATGTAAAGAATGAATCAAAACATGTTGTTGAACCTAAGATGAATGTATTTACTCATTCCTTGTGTGTTAATGATGCATATGATCCCTATTTCTATGTTACTAAGGTGTGTTTTGATGTACCTGAACTGAGATGTCAAAAGATGTGCCTATGTTGTAGTGATTAGGACAAGGATGCTCCTAAATATGCATATTTTTTCTTTGAAATATTTGAAGATGATTTGCATGAAACACAACAAGTTGTTTATGAGAGCTTTTAGTTTGATGTGCAAACTGATTTTGATGTCAAAGTTTGTGACGTCGAAGATCAAATGGACTATGAATGCTTCTATTTCTCAATTCAAACGAGTGAGAATTCACTAGAACATGACAATGAGCTGCCCAAGATAAAATGTCACAATGATTATGATTTTCAATTAATATTTGATTGCATGTTGCAGATTGACAGAGTTGTAGGTGACATTAGAAAGCACAGTCATATAATGGGACATGTTAGTGACCGAGCTAGTTTGTGGGTGGTCTATGATAATGTTCTTAGATTTGGCCTATGGTAGACATCACATAACTGAGTGTTTGACAGGGGTAAACATTGACTTTACCTTTTTCATTTGGTGGCCTGGATGTCACCAGATGAAGTTGAAAAAGAGGAACGAATAAAGGAGCAATTTCAGAACACCTGATGGACTCAGAATTTGATCTACTCCCTAGAGATCTAGAATCTTTCTATGCCCATAGGGGGCATACATCCCCAGTCGGAGCCACTGTTGGAACCCTCAAATTTCCCAAATTTGAGATGCCTATTTCAAAATTTTGCCTATGCACTTTCAGAAGTGCACCTGATGAATATGCCTGAATGACCTACTTTGGAGGGTCATAATTTGATGCCTATTGATTTACATGCAAATCAATTTAAAAAAATCACTCATGTGTCCTATGTGAGTGTGCATATCAATTTTCAGCTTCCTATGATGAGTTTTGTCAGGGTTTCGAAAAGTGAAGTTGGAGGGTTTTGGCACTTTTCTGTAGTTTGCAAACCTTCAGTTTTGCAAAGTAGCCTCCCGTTTGAGCTTACATTTTGCAACCGGTTGATCGTCATGCCAAAATGATTCTTTCTCTCAGTTCTCCATGAAAATATGAGCTCACATGTCAATTTTTAGAGTCTCACAAGTTGATTTGCTATTTTTAGCAAGTCAAAACCAAATGCAATTTCTTTAGTTTTGCACTTGCATCTTCAGAAACCTTTCTGAGAGGTCAACTTTGACCATCAATATATTTTTCTCAATGATTTTTTGAGCCAAGCCCTTATGCACACATGACCAGTGTACCAAAATGAACCATTGTGTCCAGTGGTAGCTCGCTAGGAGTTGATTTGGTATTTTTCCAACGAGGTGATTTCATGAGTATTAATTGGTTCTAAACAGCTGATTGTTGCAGAAAGTTCAACTGAGCAACTTTGACAATGAATATCTTTCACCTCGTGACTCCTTTTCCAAGCCGTCTTATGCATTGCATTCTCAGAACCAATGGCTACATGCCTGCAAGTTTTCATGTCTCCAGGAGGTCATTTGCTTAGTTTTCAATGGCGATACTTAGCCAATTTTTAACATTTCTCAAAAGTGCCAGAAAACAAACTTTAATCACGACCCAGTTCATGTTTTCACTTCTGATGCATTCAGAGGTTGTGTCTGATCAATTCAGGAGTAAAGTTGTTTGGAAACGATTTTGTTTTTGGTCGGGCCCAGATGGGGACCCGACCTACTTGAAACAAGTTATGAAAGTACAATTGATATAGTGCCTCAAAGGAATGGTGAATTGCTTGTTCAATGTTTTCCAAAGGTAGAAAATGCAAGTAAATTGTGGAGGTACACATGATTCGTATAATTTGTCGAACTAATGGACTTCAGTAATCTCAACGTCATGGAGCATAAATGCACAAAGAGATGGTGTTCCATTTGAAGTCACCATGGAGTGAAGTCACAACACTACTTAATCTTGCTTAGTTGTTGAACAACTGCTTGATACTAAAAAACAAGTCTCTTACACAGGTTAACATTGTCCAAGTTTTTCGAGAGCATAATTGCACGTCTCAAAATGGTTTGATTTGGATATATGTTTGAGTGCATGCAATCTGCAAAATACCTCCCAATGCAAGAATAAATCCTTAGTGATTTCTCCCAAGTATAAGTTATCTTCGGGATATGCACATCCATTAATGCATCAAAGATTCAAGAGTTCAGTTAGGAAGTTTGGTGCAGCGAAGGAGACTAAGGTAAAGGTCCATCAAAAGGAAACATATGTATTAAATAGATTTGTTGAAAAAGCATTAAGAGCTTTAAGGAAAATGCAAGCAACATTTCAGGGGCATGATAAATGTGTACCCCTAGGTGAATGGAGGCAACGTATTGAGCAAGGGCATCCATTATAGCATAAAGAACATAGAAAGCAAAATGAGGAAGTAACGCAACCCTTGATATTTCAATACAAAAGAAAACATTGAATAGCAGTTACATGGCCACTCCACGGTGCTTGTTGTAGGAAAGAGTCAAGGGTTGTATTTGTGGTGAGAATTATTCAAGGAAGTGTTGAGGAGATTCTATTTAAATATGATCCCATGAAATTCCATGCTGGCAGCAAGCATTAGAAGATGAAAATGTTGAAATGTCATTAAAGCATAGTCTGGTTTCCAATGCAAAACATCGATAGATGGAGGAAAAGGCTGCACCTAGCTGAGTGTTGATGATAACATGCAGCGTCAGAAGTAACTTCCAACGATCCTATTATTATGAATAAATTAAATGATAGCTCTAAAGCTATTTAATTTATTATGAGTTAAGGGGCACGATTTCTAAAGTCACTTCGATTTGTTAAAGAAGATAATTATTAAATGAAGTGACACGTATTTTGTGTCAAAGCCGACCTCTCTCTCTTGGCGCGACTTACATTGAATGGATGCGTCTATTTGAAAGGAGACATATCTTTATTATTAGCCGACTTGCTTAAATAAGGTGGTGACCTTTCAATATGTATAAATATGAGTTCACCTTCTCATTATGGACATCAAGTTAGAAGAAAATTTTATCATATTCGATTCAAGTCTAAAGTGCGAATTCATCAAGGAAGTTATGTATTGTTTGAAAGCCTGAGTTATTCTTCAGTGAACTGTGTTCTCTTATTGCTGTGTGCATCATCTCTTGGTGCTTGTAATTGGGCATGTATCTTGCCCTCTTGTAAAGAAGATCATTCTAGAGATAATTCAATATATAAGTGATATATTGTTGCCGGGTTTTTCTCCGTCAAGAGGAGGGTTTTCCCAGGGTATCTGCTGTGTTATCTTGTCTGATTTGAATTAATCTTTGTGAATTCAATCTGATCATTAAAATTTACATGGTATCAGATCGGGTTTGAGAGGATCGTGATTAGATTATTGCTAATCAACATACCCTACTTGTTTGTTTGTCTACATTAGTCAAGATGGTGAACGGTTGGAAGATTGAGGATAGACTCAAGGGAGCATCTAACTTCACATCATGGAGATTTAGGATCATGCTTACCTTGCGTGAAAATGACTTGGGTGAGTTCGTGGAGTCTAGTGTTCCTGAACCTGAGGAGGAAGAAGAGAAGTTGCAGTGGCTGAAGAAAGATATTAAAGCAATGAAGATATTGGTTGATTCAGTCAAGGATCATATTGTTCCTATCATCTCTAAGATGAAGACAACGAGAGATATGTTCAAAACCTTGGAAGAGATGTACGAAATCAACAATACCAGCCGAGCACTTGCACTGAAGCATCAATTGCATCATGTGAAGATGGCGAAAGGTGAATCAGTGATTGCATACTTTATGAGGATTTCAGATTTGAGAGATCAACTCTCAACAATAGGGCATATGGTTGATGACAAAGACTTGACCATGCTCGCTCTCAATGGTCTACCTTTGTCTTGGGAATCTTACATTCAGGGAATCAGTGCAAGATCAAAATTTCCTAAGTTTGATCGCCTAAGATCTGATTGCATTCAATAAGAATCAAGGTTGGTGGCAAGAGGCGTTGGTCAAAGTTCAAAGAATGAAGACATTCATGTTCTCGCCTCCCATGCGTCAAGGAAGAAAGGAAAAGATGGAAGAAAAGGATTCTTCAAGAGAAATCGAGACAAGGGAAATGATGATACACCTCCCTTCAAGAAGAAGAGATACATGCCCAAGATTCAATGCTTTAGATGTGATAAGTTTGGGCACTTCGCTAAGCATTTCCCAACTAGACCTAAGCAACAAGTCACCGTTGTGGATGTTGATGATGCCTCTCCGCAAAAGGATTCAAGTGAATATTTTTTTCTATTCGGCATTATCAAGTAGTGTACCTACCGACATCAACACTTGGATAATCGACAGTGGTGCTTCACGACACATCACCGGTTTTAAGGAGCACTTATCAAGTTTGGTGGAGAAGGAGTCTTCTAAACAATTCATCATTGGAGATGATGCTAGCTACTCTGTGAAAGGAATTGGGACCTCTACACTTCATTTGGATTTTAGGATCTCACTTTAGTTGAGTAATGTTCTTTATGTTCCTGGGATCAAGCGCAATCTTATTTCAATTTCAGCCCTAGAAGATAAAGGATATCAAGTTGCCTTCTCCAAAGGAAAAGTTCTAGTATGGATGGAGAACTCTAGCTTCAAGGATGCTCGACTAATTGGAGTTAGACATGAAAACCTTTACAAGGTTTGCACACGTTCTCTACAAGCTTTGGTTCATGACTCTTCAAGTCTATGCGATCTTTGGCATCGGGGATTGGCTCACCTACACTTTCGAGCCTTACCTATCATGGAGAAGATGGTGTCAGGCCTTCCTAAATTCAATTAGGAGCACGAAGGTACTTGCAAGGGTTGCGCTTTGGGTAAGAATATAAAATCCCCTTTTCATAGTAGAGAAAATAGATCTAAGTGTATTTTAGACCTTATTCATTTTGATTTATGTGGTCCTATGTCTGTTCCGTCTTTGAGTGGATTCTTGTATTATGTTCTTTTTATTGATGACCACTCTAGGAAGACTTGGATTTATTTTTTGAAAACTAAAGAGTCTGAGGAAGTGTTAGATAGGTTTAAGGAATTTAAAGCCTTGGTAGAAAATATTTCTGGTAAAAGAATTAAGGTCCTTAGATCTGACAATGGTGGAGAATACACCTCTGACAGTTTTTGGAATTTTTGTATTGATGCAGGGATTAAGAGGGAGTTCTGTGTTCCTTATAATCCTCAACAGAATGGTGTTGCAGAAAGAAAGAACAAGACAATCGTGGAAGCAGCGAAGGCCATGATTCATGATCGATATTTGCAAACCTTCTTATGGGAAGAAGCTTCCAGAACGGCTGTATATGTACAAAACATAAGTCCTCATAAGGTCTTGGAGAATATGACTCTGGAAGAAGCCTGAAGTCAGTCATTTAAGGATCTTTGGATGTCCTGTCTATGTTGATGTTCCAAAGGAAAAGAGAACTAAGTTGGAGCCTTCTGGCAAGAAGGGAATATTTGTGGCCTACAATGAGACATCAAAAGCCTACAGAATATACATTCCAGGACAAAAGTTGATCGAGATCAGTAGGGATGTCACATTCGAGGAAGATGTTGCATTCAGGAGATCCAGGGGCATTCATATGGAGATCGATAATGAAGAGTCTCCTCAGGATATGGAAGTTGACCATACTCCTAAGATTCAGAGGGAGACTTTGGAACCAAAGGAAGATCTTGATCCTGTTGAACCCTTGGAACCTACTAATGGGCCCATCGACATTGAAATTGGGAGAAAGAGACCTCTATGGGCCAGGTGCACTATGCAAGAGGCTAAAAGTTTTGCAGCTCCTAGAGGCACATTCAAAGAAAGTAAAAGGCCACATAAGTTCTCTAGTTATGTTGCCTTAATGAGTCAGATTATAGAATTCGAGCCTACTTGTGTTGAGGAAGCATCCAATCATCAGGTTTGGAAAGATGCTATGGCAGAGGAGTATCAATCAATTCTTAAGAATGATGTTTGGGACATTGTTCCTAGACCCGAGGGAAAGTCTGTGGTATCTTCTAAATGTCTCTTCAAGATCAAGCATGCTGTAGATGGGAGCATTGAAAAGTACAAAGCAAGATTCGTGGCTCGTGGGTTTTCTCAGAAAGAGGGAGTTGATTATGAAGAAACATTTGCTCCTATTGCTCGCTATACTTCTGTCAGAACCATCATTGCTATTGCTGCATCTAGAGGATGGAAGATTCACCAGATGGACGTGAAGACAACTTTTCTCAATGGAGTGATTGAGGAAGAGGTTTATATAGAGCAACCTGATGGATTTGAGGTTCATGGGAAGGAGTCACATGTTTGCAAGTTGAAGAAGGCCTTGTATGGTCTTAAGCAGGCTCCTCGCGCTTGGTACGAAAGGATTGATCGTTACCTGTCGAGTTTGGGTTTCTTGAAGAATGATGTTGATTCAAATCTCTACTTCAAGGTAATCAATGGTGAAGCATTAATTCTGGTTTTATATGTTGATGATTTGATCCTTACTAGAGAAGATCACCCGATTCTTGAGTGTAAGAAGGAGTTGACCTCTGAATTTGAGATGAAGGACCTTGGGTTCATGCATTACTTCCTTGGCCTAGAAGTCTGGTAGAAACCAGATGAGATGATTCTAAGTCAAGGGAAGTACACCATTGATATACTTAAGAGATTTGGCATGATGGATTGCAAATCCATGTTCACACCTATGGAGACCAACTGACATAAGTTGAAGGAGGTTGCAGCTAATTCAGACTTAGTGGATCCTACCTTGTACAGACAACTAATTGGATCTTTGATGTATCTAGTTAACACTAGACCTGACATTTGTTATGCAATGAGTGCACTTAGCCAATTTATGTGTGATCTGAGACAGATACATCTTGTTGCAGCTAAACATATCCTAAGATACTTGTGTGGCACAGTTGGATATGGGTTGAGGTATTCTTCAGATGTAGACTTGGAGTTACATGGTTTTACTGATTCTGATTGGGTAGGTTGTGTCACAGATCGAAAGAGCACCTCTGGTTGTTGCTTCAGTGTGGGTTCCGCTATGATTTCCTGGTGCAGCAGGAAGCAGTCATCTGTAGCATTGAGTACATCAGAGGCAGAGTATATTGAAGCTTGTATGGCAACTCGGGAAGTAGTATGGCTTTGTAAGCTCCTTGTAGGATTGTTTGGACAATCAATGAAGCCTACTATCATTCATTGTGATAATCATAGTTTTGTGAAGCTTTTTGTCAATCTTTTGTTCCATGACAGAACCAAGTATGTTGAGATAAAGTACCACTACATTAGGGATATGGTACTGCGGAAGGCTGTATAGTTGAGGTACATCAGCACTGATGAGCAGACGACAAATATTCTCACCAAGTCTCTCTCCAGGATAAAGTTTGTGTAGTTTCGAGATAAGCTTGGTATGGTGGAGAATCTAGCCTTGACTGAGAAAGAGACTCAGTATCAGTGAGCCTATTTAATGAGTTCTTCTCTGTGAGAGAAGTTCGAGGTGAAATCCCTTGTTAATGCATTTTCGTCTGAGATGGAGGAATTTGAGGTGCAAGCCCTTGTTAATGCATTTCTCTTTGAGATTTGAGGTGAAAGCCCTTGTTTTCCACCCTCTAAGCTGAGTCATGGTGGATGTCATGTGTGTGACTCCATGACACATCTTGTACTTGTGAATGTCATGTTGAGGTGACAACATCACGCAAGTGATGAACACTTGTACATACCATAGTATGGTTGTAGCCATTATGGTTGATATTGTGTTGAGGCGATATCTAATATCATGTTGAGGTGATATTCTTCTTTTCACATTTGGTTGTAGCCAATGTGATGGACATCATGTTGAGATGATATGTCCTATGCAACTGGAATTCTACTCCCTAGCTGAGAGGGAGTGTTGATGATAACATGCAGCGTCAGAAGTAACTTCCAGCAATCCCATTATTATGAATAAATTAAATGATAGCTCTAAAGCTATTTAATTTATTATGAGTCAAGGGGCACGATTTCTAAAGTCACTTTGATTTGTTAAAGAAGATAATTATTAAATGAAGTGACACGTATTTTGTGTCAAGGCCAACCTCTCTCTCTTGGCGTGACTTACATTGAATGGATGCGTCTATTTGAAAGGAGACATATCTTTATTATTAGCCGACTTGCTTAAATAAGGTGGTGACCTTTCAATATGTATAAATATGAGTTCGCCTTCTCATTATGGACATCAAGTTAGAAGAAAAGTTTATCATATTCGAGTCAAGTCTAAAGTGCAAACTCATCAAGGCAGTTATGTATTGTTTGAAAGCCTAAGTTATTCTTCAGTGAACTGTGTTCTCTTATTGTTGTGTGCATCATCTCTTGGTGCTTGTAATTGGGCCTGTATCTTGCCCTCTTGTAAAGAAGATCATTCTAGAGATAATTCTATATATAAGTGATATATTGTTGTTGGGTTTTTCTCCCTCAAGAGGAGGGTTTTCCTAGGGTATCTGTTGTGTTATCTTGTCTAATTTGAATTAATTTATGTGCATTCAATCTAATCATTAAAATTTACACTGAGCACATAATGGATTCAATAAAAAAAGGGATTTAAAAACTTTCAAGCAAATGTAGGGCTCGAATACCATGATTGTTGAAGCCTACACACAATGAATAGATTGGATTTGTGAAAAGTTTTTAGTAATTCTAAAGCACATGCAACTCCAAGGGAATACCACGCCAAAATGTGATGACAAAGATAAAGTTCTCATAAACTTGCAGCCATTACAAACGAAGAAAATTCCATGCCATGGAAACTTCAGGCAGATGAATGTTGGATGAGGCACCCAACACACCAAGTGAGGATGGCTTGTACCCACAGGGAAAATGTAATGTAAAATGGATTTGTCGAATAGTCTCTAATAACTTACAAATAAATGCAAGTGAAAGCCCATGCATAGAGAGGGTATAGACATCCATCAAAACGTAGGGCACACATTCACATCATTGGCATAAATGAAATTGTTGAAAGAGGCCTTAGTAACTTCAAAAGCTACCAAAGAAAACTCACACAAGAAGAGATGAAGAGATCCAACAGAGCACAAAGAATCTGTAGCCATCGCTCCATCTCAAAGGGAAGATTCATAAAGAATATGGAAGAGATGATGCGCTGGAGTAAATTGTAGAAATCCATCAAAGCCTAAAGGAAGTGGCACGGTTGGCAACCGGGTACACACACCTAGCAAAGTAGAGGAAAATGAATATCAAATAGATATAGTCTCATTGAAACACCATGGTTGCACTTTACACAGAAGAGAGATGAGCACCACACAATAGGAGAAAGGATAATGTAAGTGTCTGATGCTGTGAATAAAGCCTTAAAAGAGGATACCATGGAGGCTGATGGAAGGTGCTATTTAGGTTGTGCCGCCATAGCCAAACAAGTGCAGGAACGAGCAAACATAGAATATTAGGGTAAACAAAGATGGGGCAAGTGAGATCAACAGTGGAGGAGCGAGATCTAAATGCAACAAGATCTTGTCTATTGCTCACTGGCCTACGGTTTCGACAAGCTCATGGGTTAAAACCTGCGGGATTGGCAAGAACAGAACGCGTGGCATATGGGGTCCTCGGTCAAAGCTCTATTGAATGGGTAAAATATTAAAGAGGCCTGATGAAGTGTTAAAATATGAATCCTTTGTTGATGTTAAAGTTAAAATGCTCATGTGATGAGGAAGCTTGGGTGGGCCCCGTGCATTTTATAAAATGCATAAGTGAAATTTATTAAAGTCCAATACTTCGATTCTTAAAAAGGACCTACATTTGTCTTATGAAAGGTAAAACATTTAAAGTTAAATGTTTTGTCGTGATTTATTTTCTCAAATCAATGGCTGGAGCAAGAGTTTAAAAGGGGGCTTGCGTGAATCAAATGTGCCCTATGTAATATTTAAATACTTTCCCTTTTGAAAGGTAAAGTATTTTAATGGGTGAAATATGTGGAGATTTTAAACGTAGAGCATTCTTAATATGTAAAAGTGGAGTGCGAGTAAGTTTTAAAACACTTCAGTGAGATGAAAATATGGGGATGGAGACTTTATGCAACTAGGTAATATTTTTTTAGAAAAAAAGTATTACCAAGAGCTCCTCTATAAAGTTGAATACTTTATTATGCTGGGAAATAGGTGCAGCCACAACAAACGAACAAAAAATGGATTTTTCACGGGAAAGCAAGGATGAAGATATTTTCCAACAACTGAGTGATGGAGTGAGATTCATCACATGGGCATTTTTTCAATTGCTTGGCAACTTGAGACAAAGGCGGAATTTGGAGGAAAATTTTGTTGATACAAAGGGAAGAGAGATGAGAGATGCTTTAAAATTGTGTTGATCAATGGGAGAGAATGTTCCAGATGGCATCTGTAGATCATTCTTCTGGGGCTTTCTATTTTCCTATATCTTCTCTTCTTTTCTCATTGTAAGGGTTCTAATTGAGGGTTCCATATTCTAAAAGCTCTACAAGGCAGGGAGAAGCTCTCGGTAGATTGTAAAGCTAGGATGAAATATGACTAAGTCACTAATATGAAAGTGTCTATGTTTTGAATTATGCTTCTATGTTAATTTTAGTTTATAATTGTATCCATGGCTGAATTGTAATACTCTTTTGGATTCAATAATAAAGTTGTCTGAGTCTTTTCATGCAATTTTGCTACATTTGAGTTATATTTGTTGCCGCCTTCTGTTATGAGAATGATGTAATTACTTTAATGAAGCATAGGTTGCATTTATTATTTCCTTTTGTTCAAGGGATAGTGTAATTTCTTCAACAAATGTGACATGAGTATTGTGTTTCAGGTGGATTTATAAGAAGGATTATCAGATAAAGCTTCAGTGGTCTGGTTGTCATAATGTGATAACATTTGCAAAGACCTTCAAAGCATGTTCAACACTGTAGGATGAAGGGCTAGTTATATAACTCCATAGCCCATTTCTTGGCACTAGTCCATTATTATGCTTTTGTTGTTTTTAGTTTGATCCCAATTCTTAAAATCAAAATCATTTCTATTATGTGTTGTGAGTACTTGTATATGCCATGTTCTCAGTGCTGGTTGATGGAATTCATTCAATATCTTGCCAGTAATGAGTGATATTCTATGTTTCTCAACATAATTCTGTGAGAACATTACCTGTTAAGCAATATCCTATTAATTGTGTGAATGAATCTTTAGATGTTGCCAAAGGATCACCCCCCTAGGTCCTACAGAGCCTAAAGTGTAGGGGAAATGTGGTATAATTCCATTTCCTATCAGTTGGCCTAATCCCCCATTGAATCTGATCATTAGAAAGTGGCTAGTCTATACGATTCACTGGTTTGGTTTGATTTGGAGCACCAATAGGATGTATGAGTAAATAAAACACAAGATAAATTATAAAGATGGTGTAATGGGATCTAAGCCAAATATTTAACCTAAATCACTCATTCCATTATAAAACATTGAGGGACCCAAAATTAACCAAGAGATACTATTTGGTTGTTGTCCTCAATGCAGAACCAAACAATTTGTCAGGGTTTTGGTCTATTTTTATAGGTGATGTTGGAATGTGATTTATTTATGAGTGAAACTAGGTGAATTAAGGATAAAGTGACAAATTGTTAAAGAATTTAGAAAATACAAAACATAAAGAAAAAAATAGCTCAAGCAGATCTAGAAATTGCAGACAAAGAGGAAACTAGAATAAAAATTTGTGGCTAAACTGGTAGAATAGGGGCATTGGACACCCTAGTCTAGAAGTTTTGAATTTCAAGGTTTTAAAGTTGGTATAGATAGAGAAGGGTCTGTAATTTTTTTACCGTGAAAATCCATATATAAAGATCGATAGAGTGTGAATAATAAACTTACCCTAATTTAATGACAAAAGTTACACGAATGGTTGAACTAGGGTTTTGAAGCCTTGAGATCCCAAATCCCCTTCAATCTACTTTAGACTTGTAACTTGCAAGGAAATGGGGAGAAGGGTTGTATCAAACAACGAAGTCAACAATGCCAAAACATAAAGAGGACCATGCCCTAGAAACAACTACCCTAAAAAATGTAAGTACACACCATTGGGGAAATCTATTGTTCGTAATTATGCAAAATTTGGTGCAGTCCAACCTCATCATGCTCCCCAACTATCAAAATTACCAAGAACCTCAAGTTAAACCAACATGGTATAACAAGAAGGATCTTTGTGATTTCCATAATATCAAAGGACATAAGATGATGTGCTGCATGAAACTTAAAAACATTATCCAAGATCTAATCAACAATGGAGATGTGGTTGTTGATAAGTAATCAGGCAACCAAGACCTCAAAATATACAAGAACCTAATGTCAAATCATAACAAGGGAAACAAAAATGGAAAGGAGAAGGATTACTCCAATGTATGTCATGTGTATAACAATGTCATCGCATCTTGTGATAATTTCATATTATTTATCACCATCAAAGAACCTAGCATAGAGTATGGAGTCACCACACATCGAGGAAATGTCACTATCCAAGGAGCATCCTCACAACCTAGGGCAACACCCATACTTCCAAAGTTGAACCCTAGTGGTTATAGTCTCCTAGACCAATTGAAGAAGACTCCTACCTAGATCTCCATCTTGGAGTTACTAAAACTATCCCCTGCACATAGGGATGTATTAGAAAAATATTTGTTTTCTTCTTCTTCCATACTTGAGAATCTTGATACTAAGATATTCCAAGCTATGATAGGACACATCAACACACCTCTCCTTACCTTTTTTTAGCAAGAACTCCCAACATAGCCATCACACAATTGTGCATTGCACCTTTAGGTCATCTTTCACAAGAATAAAGTAAAAGAGTCCTAGTGGATGGGGGTCCTAGCCTAAATATTTTTACCCTTCAGTTAATCAACAACTTGGGTTTCTCTAAAGATTCCATTAAAAAGGAAAAAGGTGTGACTATAAGGGCATACGATGATTAAGAACGGGTTTCCCAAGGCACAACCAAGATCCCTATCTAAGTAGGACCCTCCATTGCCGAGACTACTTTCCAAGTACTCAAATCTTGACCTTCCTTACAACATTATTCTAGGTCAACCATCATGGATCCATTCCACGCAATCAGAGCTTCAACATACCATCAATGCATCAAATTCCCTTATGAAGATAGAGAAGTTACAATCCATGGTGATCCTGAGCCACTCTATTACCGCAAGAACCTTGAAGAAAAATAGTATAAGATCCTACAAGTGCCTAAAAATGATGAAGGTCTAGCATCCTCCTCATTAGTTGACCCATCTTCCCTAGCTTCTACCTCTGAATCCAAAACACCCATCATATAGAACATACTAGACACCAAGGAAATGATCAAAGATAATGGTTGTGGGGATTATAATTTAAAGAAGGATTCTTTTGTGCTTGGAGAGTTACCTCTTTCTCCTAATTCTCATGAGAAGCCCCAACCTATTGATAAGGTATTTGAGACAATGAAGGTAGCATCTACCACTTTCACCAAGTGGGGATATTTGAACAAATAATTCGTCAATGAGGAGGATCTATCCAAATTGTTATACTAGGATAATCGACCAATGCCCGTTCTTCCAATGGAAGATGATAACAAAGGATTGTAGCTAATTATGGGGTGGGGGTATAACAAGAATGAGAAGCTAGGAAGAACGACAATGGTTTGCTAGAACCCCTTGCTCTTGAGAAACGACCAAAGAATCTTGGTCTTGGATGTACTACCAACAAAGTGACCATTCTTGGAAAGGGTGCTTCTAATAAATGAGTCAATCATTCCTCTTGGTTACCTACATCACCTAATAATACCCTTGATGAATTTACCCTTGATATCACTTACTTATTTGAGGATACCTCCATATTCATGATCACTACTACATCCTTTGCTCCAAACAACCAAATCATTGAACTAAAGCTACTATACCCTCATCTCATTAACTGGGACCAATGAGGACCACCTATTCTAGACTCGTTTGAAAATGATGAAGCAATCTTCGAGTTTATGTGACTTTGTGAAAACTTTCCATACAAAGATCAAAAAGAAGGGTTTGACATATTACTGGATACACAAGCTTAGTATGGGAAAATGATTGAATC
This sequence comes from Sequoia sempervirens, assembly GCA_007258455.2. Lineage (NCBI taxonomy): Eukaryota > Viridiplantae > Streptophyta > Pinopsida > Cupressales > Cupressaceae > Sequoia > Sequoia sempervirens. Next base: position 251,639 of record VDFB02344295.1, read on the forward strand.
CTTCAATCACAAAATAAATGATATGAGAATTACATGTAGATCTTTAAGTGAAAACTGCATTGTGGAACTTTTTGATCATGAAATAGTAAAAAAAAGGTATGCATCTAACAATGAAAAGCGCTCTGAAGCACCGAAGGATGAGGGATCCAATCTTCCTCTTAGTGTAATGCATCCAAAGAAGTCAACAATACTTGCAGAGAAAGCTAATCCAATAAATGTAGGGACGAAGGAGACACCTCATATCACCTTCTATGTAGAGTCACTATTGGATGAGAAGAAAACAAACTTGGCATCCTTCTTAAAAGAGAGAAAGGAAAACTTTGCATGGTCCTATATAGATATTCTTGGACTTGATCCTAAAGTGGTTGTACACCATCTAGCAGTTTATCCTTAAGCTAAAATAGTAAAGCAAAAGTTGAGAAATATGCACCCAAAAATGGCATTGTTGGTTAAACTAGAATTGAAGAAATTTTTTGACGTGGGATTTATCTGAATGATAGATTATCTTGAGTGGGTTTCCAACCTGGTGCCAGTCTCAAAACCCATTGGGTCATCATAATATGTACTAACTTTAGGGATTTGAACAAAGCATGTCTAAAAGATGACTTTCCCCTTCCAAACATCGACATCATTGCAAACTTAACTATTAGAAATGAGATGTTATCACTTATGGATAGATTCTCAAGATACAACTAGATAATGATTGCCAAGGAAGACCAAGACAAAACAACATTCAAATGTCTATGGGGAACCTATTGCTGGAATATGATGTCATTTGGGTTAAAGAATGTTGGGGCTACTTATCAAAGAGCCATGGCACTAATCTTTCATGATATGATCCAAAAAACTGTTAAAGACTATGTGGATAAAATTCTAGCCAAATAAAAAACAAGGAGCATATAGAAGTACTAGGACCAATCTTTAACAAAATCAAAGAGTACAAAGTGTGGTTGAATCCAAAAAAGTGTGTCTTTGGGGTCACATTAGGCAAGCTCCTAGGGTACATAGTGTCACAAAGAGGAATAGAGATATATCTAGCCAAGGTCAAAGCAATTATGGATATGGAGCCACCACAAACACTTAAGCAAATGTAAGGCTTACAAGGGAGGCTACAATCTATCAGGAGGTTTATAACACAACTGGTATATAAGATTCACCCCTTTTCTAGTCACCTCCTCCACAAGGGAATAACATACAAGTGGGATGATAAATGTGATAAATCCTTCCATCAAATCAAGTATTATCTATTGATACTTCCTATTCTTATTCCACCAATATCGAATAAACCTCTTATCCTATACATCTCGACCACATCAATAGCTCTAGGTGCTCTTCTTGCTCAACATGATGGAACAAAGAAGGAGCTTGAGCAATCTATTGTATCAACAAAACTTTGTTTGGATACGAGATGAATTATTCACCCATTAAAAAGGCATGCCTAGTAGTAGTCTTCGCTTCCCAAAAAATTAGGCACTACATGCCTTCGCACCAAATAAAGCTCATTGCTAAGATTGATCCATTAAAATATTTGTTATGCAAGGAAACTCTCACTAGATGAATGACTAAATGGGTGATGATCCTAATAGATTTTGACATAGAGTACACAAAGTGAAAGGCTATCAAGGGGCAAGTCATCACAAATGAACTAGCATAGGCACCCATCTATGCAGAAAATATGTTGGTGTCCAAATTTTTTGATGATTCAATATTTGTCCTTGACGTAGTAGATCCGTGGAAGATATACACTTTGATAGATCGCATACACAATACAGATCTAGAGAAAGTATTCTCTTCATCACCCCTCAAGGTGATTGTATTCCCAAATCATATCAGCTATCTTTTCCATGCAACAACAAGATTGTTGAGTATGAAGCTCTTATAACAAGATTGAGGATTGCAGTACAATGGAAAATACAAGAATTAAAGGTCTATGGAGATTCACAACTAATCATAAATCAATTCAATGATGATTACTAGACCAAAGATGATAAGCTCACACTTTACAAGAAGATGGTATAAATTCTCAAGGATTTCTTCATTGACATAAAATTTGAGGAAATAACCCATGTGAATAATTGAGCGGTTGATGCCATGGAAACCTTTGCATCCTTGTTAGATATGCTGCATAACATTTTCCAATGCAAATTCCTTGTTGAGGAACTTCTCATTCTGATATTAAAGGTACCTGAATATGAATCTATGTGTGAAATTGTTGGTCCCAGATCCCCATGGTATCATGGCATCTTCACCTACCTAAATAGAGGAATCCTTCCAACTGATATTACCCAAACCTTAAGAAAACCTTTGTCAAGAAAGTATCCGGATTCGTTATCCTAGGTGACACTCTTTATTGTTGAAGTATTGAAGGGACATTATTATGATTTCTTCACCAAGAGGAAGCTTTGACTGCATTAAAAAAAGTGCATGAAGGCATCTATGGATCACATTCTAGTGGTATGACCTCATCAAAGAAACTAGTGAGGATAGGGTATTACTAATCTACAATGGAACGAGAGGCTCATCAATATGAAAAGAAATGCATGCAGTGACAATAGCATGGGGACCTTATCCATGCTCCAACTCAGGAAATCCAACCGATTGTTACACCTTGTCCTTTCTCGTAGTGGGGACTCAACCTCATAAGAAAGATCATCCCTACCTTGTTTAATGGTCACAAGTTTATCATTATGACCACTAAGTAATTTTTGAAGTGGGTTGAAGCAATCCCTACAACTTACACCAAAGGAAAATAAATCTCAAAATTCATCCTGAAATACATCATTTGTCGCTACGGTGTTCCACAACCACAATCCCTTATCTTAGACAATTGAACACCTTTCAAAAATTAGGATGTACTTTAGTTCTTCCAATGACTCAATATCCAACACTGATTCTCTACCTATTACTATCACTACTGTAACGGTCAAGCTGAGGCTTCAAACAAACCATCCTTAAGATACTCAAGAAGATGGTCAATGAAGTTGGTTGTGACTAGCATCTACAATTGAACCCCGCCTTATGGGCCTATACCTAGTATCTTCACACCTAGGTGCCACACTCTTTTCCCTAGTTTATAGAATTGAAGCTATCCTACCCATCGAGTTTGAGCTCCCATCACTGAAAAAAAAATTATGCCTAGGCTTGAAGGGTATAAAACCAAATAATCCAAAAAATAAATAAAAAAATAACAAAAATACAAAAAATAAGAAAAAGGATTGAAAATGTTCAGTAAAGAAAAAATTCACGAGCTAGTGAAAACCACTTTGGTGGCACTTTGGGCAAGTACCTTGGTGAAAAATGGAAAATAAGCACTTTGCATAAATAAGAACTATCCATCCATCATTGGTTCTTTGGCTTTTCTTGCTTCACCATGCATCACTTTCATCCATTGCATCCTATTATCCTATGTATTCCATAACCCATCTGCATCCATATCATAGATGAATATTGTGTAAGTATCATATTCTCCTTTAGTACTACTTGGCACATTCCTAAGGTTAGTTTTTCCTGCCTATATTGAGTTAGTCTATCACATCACACTAGGGGAATTTGTCTATATTTGCATTGGATTGTGCTCTTGTATATCTTAAGTTTATTCTTGAAATCTCTCGCAAAATCCTAAAACATTTGAAAATCACCAAATTCCAAAAAAACATAAAAAATCTTGTATATCCAATATATTTTTAAATTATTAATAAATATGTTATGGTTGATTTTGATTAACACATAAATAGGTTTTGAAGGGGCCCTGAAACCCTTTACAAAAGAAACAGGATGCTAAAAAGATAAGACTAGGAGAAACAAGCAATCCCAAAGCCAAAAAATCTGCCACTAAGATGAAGCTTTACAAAGTTAGCAGCAAACCATCAACAAATAAACAACAAAAAAGAAGACAAAAACAAGAAACTACTATAGGTTCTTCAAGATCTTCGCTGCTTCCAAGTCCCTAGAAATGACTTTCTCATGCATCTCGACAACCTCTGCTAGTTCTCAAGCTAGAATCATAGTATTTTTCTTTGTATTGCTCCTTGTTCGAATGCCAAGACTAGTATCCATACCCTTACCATGCCTACCCTTCAGACCGTCATCCTCCATTTCATCAACACCTATCCCATTAATGATCAATTACCCCATCCATTTACGTTCCTTCTCATTCAAAAAAGTTAGCCCTTGCAGATTATTTTGTAGAGAAGCTTGACTAACTTGCACCAGAGTCTTCAAGTCATCATGAATCTTACTAATCATCTTCTCAAGAGAAGTAATTCCAAATTCATGATCTTGACTTAATTTTGATGCATCATCAACAACCCTATTAAGGATTGCATTCATATACTTGATCTGATTATACATAGTCACCTCCATCTTACTATTGTTAAAAAATACTGTATTTATATTGGTAATTGAGCTTAACTTGATGTTTATTTGTTTAACTTTAAAAAAGAGCTATTTAAAAAGTTTAAAAAGATACCCAGTACCATCTTTCACCATCTTCATGGCAGCACTAATATCATCCTTCTCACATTTGATAGTCTCATTCGGTAAGCTATTTGATCCCTCAGGTTGAACCTCTTGGTGTATGTCACCTTGAGTATACATTTTATCTTTACCTTTGCCCATAGTACACAAATTTTCCATGGTACCTTTCATAGAAACAACAGGGGATTTATCTAAATCCACCATTTCCTTACCAACCCTATTCACTTGAAAATCCTCATTCGGTTCCATCAACTTCTCAAGATTCTCTCCCACAGCTGCAATAACACCCTGATCCTTCTCCTTTCCATTCATTTCCTCAACCAATGTAATAACCTCCTGGCCCTTATCCATACCACTCTTCAAGTTTTTCTTCACCACAAAGCCCTTACCCTTGACCCCTTTAGCACCTTCCACCACCAAAATTTTCCTTTTAACATTAGGAGGATCAAACAACTCCTCCTTCTTGGAATTCTGGCTCCTTTCTCTCTTGAAGAATCCATTACAGGCTCAACAACTTACCCACTTTCTTACCTTTATTCTTAGTAGTAATAGAAGGAGTCTTGTCATCTTCCATATCCATCTGGTAGCCCCCCGACCAAGAGGGAAAAGCATCCTTCTTAGCCCATTTCCTAGGCTATTTATCAAACTCCTCTTGGGGGTCAGAATAAACTTCCATAGAATCCAACCCTTCATTAACGCAATCCTTATCATCAGAGTCATTTCCAGTCTCATAACCTTAGGATACATCCTTAACCATGCAGGCTTTGGCTAGTTTAGGAGCTTCAGGCACATTATATGCTTTATATATTCCATTATCAACAATATTAAACCCTCATGTAGAAAAGGATTGTTAGGGTTTTTCTAAATTCTTTGATCCCATTCTCCAAAGATAGCAACAAATAATATGGGAAGGAAACCAATTTGTTATGCCTAAAGTGATTAAGAAGCATAAAATGAAATCCATAGACTATAGAGAATCTCCTATCAAGAGTAAAACACCTCATTATCGCAATAGCCACATCCCCCCAAATAGGTCTGATGGAATGCTTATCATAGCCTCCGTAGGCCAATTTCTTCAACATCTCCTTCTCCTTCCCTTTGAAGAAAATCTTCAAGGCCGATTTTGATACCAACCTTTATCTATAGAATTTTCTACCTTCAAAATATAAACTAGTAATATTAACTATGAGGTCCTCTATGATGTTAAACTCTATGTCAAAGACTCTTAATACTTAGTTACTCTAGCCATTGACGAACACTTGGGAGATTTGGGAATCAAACCCATGTAGTCTTTGAATGTAAGGGGTAACCCTCCTTTATCGAAGATATCCCAAACCAACTCATTCTCTTTAGTCTCCTCACAGGTTACAGGCTCCACTCTACACTGATCGCCCCCATGGTTGATTGTGCACAACTCAACGTAGAACTCAACCATAACTGTCTCGTAGGCAAATTAAAACTCCAAACACATAGAAAGAGGCATAAACAAACACCCACAATCCATGCATTAATGACAACATAAGGACTATATGTCATCATAGCCTTTACTTGTGAAATCTTTCCATAAGCTCCGCCATCATTATGTGGATAAGATCCAAACTGCACTTATCTTTTCAACTTAATGAGGGCATTATTATACAAAGAGCGAGCCCCTTTAGGTCCTAATACTCCTACCATCTTGTAATGTTTGATCATGTTTGATGAGATTTTGAATTTCAATAGGAATAATGTCATGTGAATCCCATCACTTAGGAAAATATGAGACCTCAATATTGGCTAGGCAATCAACCAACCCATTAGCTTCATGATAAATGTGAGAGACATGAAACTCCTCAAATGAGTTAAGGATAGAAATAGAGTCCTTTATAATATTATCAATGGTCCAAGAAGAAGGTTGAACCATATTAAGGCAATTAACAATATTTAACGAATCTCCCTCCAACCATATTCTTTTAAAGCCTTTCTCTTGAGCAAGTTTTAGGCCATGATAGGCTGCTGAAGCTTCCGCAAAGTGGTTAAATATGTTATGGTTGTTATCTCTACTTTCTATTTAGACTTTTTACAAATTGTTTAACTTTATAGTATTGCTAAATTTTTTTATCTCTATTGCTAATGCAAATCTGGCATAAAAGAAAATCCATGGAATCCCATACAAGAACATGCATAGAATCAAGAAATAAAATCTCTACTTAAAAAATAAACTTTTTTGGAGACCAAATATCTACATACTCATAATTCCTTTTTAAGTTGTAATTAATTTAAAAGAAACAAAGGATAAATCTGGCTTTTTATAAAAATCATAGTTTACTTTATTACAAAGCATTTGAAATTCTTTATTTTGTAGTATTGTTTCAATTGCTTAATTTTTAAGAATTTTTTCCTAAAATTAATGTAACTGTATATTTTTTAATTACTAATAAATATATTATGGGTATTATATCTACTTTCTATTTATATTAATTATAAATGGTTCAACTTGATAATATTATTAATAAAAAATTAATTGCTAATGCATAATCATTACTATAGAGAAAATAAAACAAATTGAATCTCATGCAAGAACATGTAAAGGATCAAGAGGACTTCACTAAGGTGATCAAAAGATAAAATCACTAATAAAAAACTAAAATTTGTTTAGATCAAATATCTACACACTCTTACATTCCTTTTTAAATTATAATTATTTTAAGGAGACAAAGGACAAACATCTAACTTATAGAATAAATCATAATTTTACCTTCATTACAAAACATTTAAAACTCTTTAGTTTGTAGTGTGATTTTAATCATTTAATTATTAAGTATTTTTCTTTTCTAAAATTAATATTATAACTAAATTAAAATAATTGATATACTTAATCAATGGAAAGATAATGGTATATATATAAATATAATTTATTTTATATATACAAAAAATATTTGGATTATGTATTCTTATATGTTAGATTAAATATTATGAGGGAGTGTATATCTAAATTAAAAGTTATAATTTGGTTAAATTATCACAAGTAAATGATCCAATCCATCAAAATTATTAGGGGTCAAATAAAAATCAATCATATCAAAAAACTAAACTTTGATAAACGGTATAATAAATTCTCACTATTTAAATACAACTGATTTTCTAAACATTTGAATATTCTAAATATATTTGAAATATATTGCAAACTAGTTTAAATAAAAATAATAATTAAGACAAGGAAAGCACAAGAGGAAAGATAGACTGGGCCCACTTTAAAAGATGATTTTGACTCCCAACCATATAAAAATGGAGTCACAATACTTTTTCAAAGGGTCTCTATGATGAAAGATAGAAAAATATGAATACATACAAATGGGATTTATTGGCCTTTTGAAGATCATTGAGTGCCACTTCATAGTGCAATAAATTCATATGCTCATCAATCTATTTTTGCTACTTAATGCACAATGAGCTCCAAGGGAATTTTTATTTTTACAAACAAATGTTCTTGTCCATCTCCATCTCCATCTCTATCTCTATCTTTCTCTCTATCTATATCTCCTTACCCCTCTCTCTCTCTCGCTCTTCCCCCCTCTATCCCTCCCTCTTTCTATTGCTACCTCTCCCTCTTTCTATCATTGCCTCTCCCTCTCTATACCTCTCCCTAGTACAAACATAACATGAGCATATTGGTAATGGAGCTTGATTATCTTCCTAACTCAGAAGTTTTGGTTTACTCATGTTTGGATACTTGTAATTTGATGTATATTTGATTTGAATTTATTACTTCTCCATTGATACCTTTTTTAGAGCATATTATGATGCCCCCGAGTAGCCACATTCACTAGTCAAAAATTAAAGATGTGAAAGATTTGTTATCTCTATCTCTATCTCTATCTCTATCTCTATATTCTCTCTATGTCTCTACCCTATCTCTATATCCTTACCTCTCCTTACATGTCTTCCCCCTCCATCTTTCCCACTATATTTATCTCTATATTTCGCCCCCTTTCTATCTTTATCTCTTCCTCTCTCCCTATCACTCCATCTTTCTAGATATCTCTACTTTGCCTCAATCCTCTCTTTATTTCCCCTCTCTCTTCATCCTCTCTATCTATTTATATATCTCTCTCCCTCTCTCTCTATCTCTATATATCTCTCACTCACACACACTCCCTATTTCTCCTTCCCTATCTCTATCTATATATATCTCTCTCAATCTAATAAACACACACACTCCTTATTTCTCCCTCCCTATCTCCATCCCCATCTCTCTATTTGTTCTCGCTCTCTCCCCCCATTATCTCTCTATCTTTCCCTCTCTCTCCCTTTTCTTCCCATATATCCCTATCTCTCTCTTTCTCTTCACATATATCTATGTGTCCCTCTTTCTATCTCCCTTTATCTCCCCCAATCTCTATTTGTCTATCTCTACTTCTCTCTACCTGTGTCTCCCTCTCCCCCTCTCTCTCTATATCCTTATATCTCTATCTCTCTATCACTCTATCTCATCATCTATATCTCTCTATCTCTTCCTCTCCCTCTTCATCTATATCTCTCTATCACTTCCTCTCCCTCTTTATCTATATCTCTCTATCTCTTTCTCTATCTCCCTATCTCTCTATCTCTCTTCCTCTCCCTCTTCCTCCTCCTCTTTTATCCATCCATATCTCTCCTCTCTCCCCTCTCCCTCCCTAGACCTCCATATTTATATCTCTTTAATACCTCTCTATCTCTATTTCTCCATATTTCTTCTTCCATTTCTCCTCTATCTCCATCTTGTTATCTCTCCATTTCTCTCTACCCTCTATACCTCTCCTCTATATCCCCTTCTTTCTTTATCTTTCTATCCCCTCCTCTTTATATGTATCTTCCATCTCTATCTATCCTCTCTCTCTCTCTCATATATTTATCTCTTCCATATCTATCTATCCCTCTCTCCTATTTCTCTTTATCTCTCCCTTTCCTCTCCATATCCCTCTCCTTCTCCTTCTCCATCTCCATCTCCATCTCCATCTCCATCTCCATCTCCATCTCCATCTCCATCTCCATCTCCATCTCCATCTCCATCTCCATCTCTACTCCATCTCTATCTCCATCTCCATCTCCATGTATATCTTTATCTCTATCTTCCTCTCTCTCTCTCTCACACACACACAACACCTCTATATATCCCTCTCTCCCTACTGTAAACATAATATTAGCCTGTTGATAATGGAGCCTAATTACCTTCTTGATTTGAAGGTTTTATTTCGATCGTCTTTGGATCCATATAAGTGGATACATAGTTGATTTGAAGCTATCACTCCTCCATTGAGATCTTTTTTGCACAAACATCATTTTCTAAATCACCTACCAATTGACCTCACGTACTACATAAATGCATGCAAAAAATAGACCAATTTTTTTCCTAATTGACCCTCCACACCTCTTCGACATACCCATTGCACAACAAAGTAAAATTGCTAGTTAGTATTTTACTAGTAAAGTCTTAATATTGTTTGAGAATATATTGAACACTTGACACATTATATTTCTACAATACATATTAGTGATCAAGAATGCTTCTAGAATTATATGAAATTTTTCATATTAAATAAAATATTTTAGATCACATTCCATAATCTATCATTAACATGAAGATAGCAAACATTTAATAGATTATAAACATATAATTACTTACTAAATATAAGACCTCGTGACCTCTTTCCTGCAACAAGATGTTTTAGTCAATCAAGCTACCCCGCGCCCCCCAACAAAAAAAAGAAAAGTATATTAGTATTAATAGAAAGGCTATACAAGTATTTATTACTAGAATGTATAGTGGAACTATTAAAGAATAGTTAACTAAATAAGTTAGCCTACTAATTAGCTATTAATATACAACATAAAATTTATAGTGTATTAATATTTATAATATGTATATTAGTATACATAAAACTATCTATAATAATTAATACTTCTAATTAGTATATATATATATATATAATGTGATAATAATCATTTTAAATAATTTTATTTATTTTAAAGTTCTTTTATTTTTTGATATTTTATCTTATCTATGTTGTTTATTAATCAAGAGGCATTCTACAATGATAATCACGTTGTGACTAATGCAAACAAAAATAAATAAATAAATATAATACTTTTAAATTAATATTTATCATATTTTTAAGATAGATATATTTCAAATATTTGTACTAGTTTATTTTGATTTGAATAAATACTTTAAATTTGTATGTAACTTTTAAATTTACTTTTGGAAAAGTGATAATTTGTTATTTAGAAAAAAAATAATAAAATAATTCTCAAATAAATTAAAAAAGATAAGCAATATAAATAAAATAAAATAATTATTAAGTACATAAAATAAAATTACTCTTAATTAAATTAAATAAATTAAGACATATCTTGATCTTTTTATATAGATGTATTTAAGATATTTATACTAGTGTATAGATTTATTTTTTATTGTGGACAAAGTAAAATAAAAAAATTTCTTTTTTTTATATAGTTTTATTTTTTATTTTTATATTTAATTATGATAATATAATTAGTATTTGATTACTAAACTCAATGAGTGAAGATATAAAAATAATATTGTAAATATACATAATAGATATTTGAGAATCATCAATAGTTTTCAATAAACTTACAAATTAGTTATTAGTAAAAATAATAGAAATTAGTGTCCATAATAATATATTGATATTTATTAGTTTATTAATTATTAAATATTGTTTTATATTTAATAGTATTATGATGACATATTTTTTAATACATTAGGTAAGTTTGATTCTTCTCGTCATGGTGGTTCATCAAAATCTAGAGGTTCTCTTTAACATAGTTCCTATCTCTAACTAGTTTGGTGTTTTCTTGGGCCATCTTTGGCTCAATGCTATGCAAGTTTCTTCATATATTCTTCATTATTGTCTCAAGTTCATTCATAAAAACTAGATATTCATTGTTCCTCATTATGATTATTAACCTCTTTCTAAGAATGGTCACTTCTATATTAACTCCATTTCCAAATATAGGTCCTTTATACACTTGGAAAACTACTCTCTTAATATTTGTGTTACATTAACTATAAATCTCGTATTCATTCGTTTTTATCCTTCTCTTGATATCTATCCCCTTAAGTATATTATCTTCCTCTTCATCCTAATTGTGGTTTTAACATATATTCCAATGAGCCCTATATTCCTAACCCTATTATGTCTCCTCCTTTCTACCATAGATCTAATAATCACCAAGTCTTATTCCTATAATCCAACATCTTCATATTGTATCTTTTCCAGTTAGAACCTCAACTCAACCCACCTAAAATAAATGCAAAGGAAAATTCAAATTAGTTCAAGTATTCTACATTCTTATACATTGTCACATTTTCTTCTTATATATTCCATTCCTCCTCTTATTGATCCTCCTATCTCTCCCATCATCACCCTATGCTACAAACCCCTACTACCATCTCTCCTATCCTAGACCTGCCTACCTCCTTTCCTAATATCTTGAACTCTCATGCCCACTTTTTTTATACTTCTCCACCCAAACTTAAAAACATAGTATGTCTCTTGTTTCCTCTTTTAGTGAAAAATTCCAACCATTCTTACCCCCTGAAACCTCTTAGTTTATCCTACATCATTCCCTATTGCACTTATGAATTTTTGGACCTTATATAACATTCTATAAATCTTGTTAAGCCTACCATCTTTACCAATATTCTTGATGATTTTTTTCTACCTTACCTCATGTCATCATTTTTCCTTTGACACCTACTTCACTCCCTCATGCTTTTGACAATGTTGTTTTGTTTTGCTTCTAATATTCCTCCTCTCAAGTCTATCTTTATTCCTACAACTCTTTCTCCTACCTCTTCTAAGAGATTGTTTGGGTTTACTCAGGTACCAAGTGGGTTGATCATGATTCTCTCAATGATGAACCTCTTTTCATTTATTTTATGGATTGCATATTATGTTTTTCCTATTATATGTATGTTTTTAGTTTGAACTAGATGACTCATGATACCCTTGTGTACATAAATATAGGAAGGACCATGTAGTGTCATTATTTCCTTTATATTTTTCTCTCACTTCCCTATGTTTTCCCACTCATTTTATTTAATATGTTGGTTATGAAAGACCCAAAACATGCCTTGACACTCATTTGTTTACTATTTCACTTATTTAGTTGTGATATCTCTCTCTTTCTACTCTTTTATATGTTATTACATATTTTATGGTTTCCTCTTCTCAGTTTTGTAAGGGCAATGCAAATTATTTTGGTATCTAATATTATTTTCATGCTGGCCAAACTAGCACCATGCCCTACCATCCTATTTGTTGTATCCAATTCTTATTTATCATTCTTCCTTTGTGACTTTTTGGTATGTAAGAGGTACAATGAAAATTCATACAACATTCTTTATATTTGTACTAATTATGTTGGCCCCATGCATACAAACCCCTTCATGCTTTAGATATATTTTTTATATGTTTATATCTTTATTGTATTCTACTCTACTATTGATTTTTATGTGTCATTCGTTTATTTTCATTCTCTTATACATCCATGACATTTCTCTTAGAATTTGATTTGGTGATATATATTATTATATAATTTCTTTTAGTAAAAGAAATTTCTAATATAATCTTTTATTCCTTCACTATGAGAGGAATTTTTTTTTTTATTCCTTTGGGGAAACCCTTATATCTTCTTGCTTCTTCCTTTCCTCATTTATTTATTTCATTTCTCCTCTTCATTTATACTCAAAAATTATTAATACAATTTCTACTAGACAATCATTTAAGGGGAGCATATAATCTACTCTTATTTTAATTATCCTTTCCCACTATCTAGATTTTGGTCCCTAAAATAATTTTTATTATGCCTATACCAATTATTTTACCATCCCTACATCCATTTTTTGTCCCTAAGACATATATACTATGTTTACACTTGGCTTGGCCTAGCCCCCTATTTTCCTATCAATTTTTCCTATATATTTCTACTCTCTTTCTTTAATCTTGCACCAATTTTTTTCTCTATCTAGGTTCACTAAAATATAGACAATAGACAAAATGCATGTTATTTATTGAACTATTGACTAACATTTCTTAACAAACTTTGACTTTCTTCCTTGTATGTTTGTCTTACAAATAAGTAGCACGAAGTGGCAATAGATCTAATACGAGGGAGAAGACCCTCACATTTACATATTATTTTTACAATATTGAAATAGAAATTATTTAATATATGGAATTTAACTTTTTATATTTTAGTATATCTATATCTTTTAATAAACTTTATCCCACTAAAATGGGTATATATTGTAGAGTTAAAATTGTCACATTAATAATTTATAAATCTATGTATTGGGATCATTTTATTGTCCATGTATGTAAAATGTTTACATATTATTTAGTTTATTTCTTTAGTCTTTTTCCTAGTATTATAAATGCCAAGCAAACCTTAGTCTACTTTTAAGCAATTCTTATACTTTGACCTATCCTAAGGAGGATACAATTGATGTGAAGATATTACAATATTTACAACAATGTCCATGATGATTACAACATTCAAACTATTAGAAAATCCTAATCCACTAATGTTTTTCTTTTTCTAAATGACTCCTTTATTTATTAATTTCTAAACTCATTAAATATTGCTTATATCAATCCTCCCCTTCTATCCATTGAAATGACTCTTAATTAATTTCATTATCTCTTGTAACTTCCTAACATTTTGCTGAATCGTCTATATTCACTACAACTTTACATGTCTTTGGATCCTTTCTCAAATCTTAAAAAAACGTAATCCAGCTTCTTTAATATATTTTGTAAGTTATTTCCTGTATAAATTCTTTCCTACAACTAAGGTGAAGCTATTTAATTTATAATCATCTTTATGTTCTTAGCCTCCTTATTTTGTATCAAAATTATATCTTCTCGCCCAAAATAAATCCGTAGCTTTAACATCTCTTTTTCTTCGTTATTTCAAAATAAATCCGTTAGGTAGTCATATTCAAATTTATACACATCCATCTGAAGCTTTTTTGATATTTCTTTTACCGCCATGTTTTTTCTTGGCTTTTTTTCCCTCATCAGATAGGCATCCAACTATTTATCCGTTGTGGGTTAAACCTATAAAATGAAGTCATCTGGTTCTGTCAATGCCAAAGAGATACCAGAATCATCGCTGCGGCATTGACATACCAGAATCATCGCTGCCATGGAAGTTCTGCAACTCAATTTGAGAGATCCTATCAGCATACTAGACCTTCTTCACGAAAATTTACAGGTTCAGTTTTTTGAGCTACCAGAGGAGGTCAAGGATTCGGTGAGCTCTCTCTTCAAGTCCTGCAAAGCAGTTTGTCCCCATTGCAGTTTTAGAGAGGCAAGGTATCGGTACCTTAATAATAAAATGAAATGCAAGTTTATTCAGCCGAGGTTTCAATGTCCCAATTGTGAGCACTGCTTTACAGTGGGTGGAAGAAATCATTATTCAACACGGAAGAGGAAATTCAAAAGTGAGAGCCAAATTCAATCCTCAGACAAGAAACCCAATACCCAGTTTGGGAAGCAGACAAGGGAGGCTGCAGTAATTACAGATTGGGCTTGTATAGAAGAAAGCCAGTTTGCAAACTCTAGTCTCCCTGATCTAATTGACATCAATGACATTGTAGGTGTTGATAGTTACCATTATGGATATGAAGGTCCTTCAATACAAAAAGAAACAATTGGAGAAGCAGGAGAAGATCCAATCAATTATGAGGAGAAATATCAAGCTGCTGGGGAGCTTTTCAATGATATAAGGGACTACTTTGATGGTCCAGGTTCAGAACTAGCTCTGGACAATTCTGCCAAGACAGTAGATGAAGGAATGTCTAATTTCATCACCAAGCTTGTTGAAAAATACAATGAGAACATGAAGTCTGTTTGGGAATTTGAGCTCTGATTAATCTTTCCAGCTGCTTTGTACCATCAATCAAAAGGGAAAGAATTTTCATCTGTAGAAAGAATTAGATATTTCTGTCTGTTGTCCATTTTGTATTGGATGAGTTGTGGACAATTTGGGTTTTCAATGTAATAGATTTATGTAGGATTAGAATTTCTTTCCTTCTGATCTGTGAAGGAAATGTGTATGCAGATAAATTCTTTATTTACATATCAAAATGTATATTAAGATGATAAATTAATATTCATATTAATAGCAATAGATTTTGAAATATTTCTGGCTTTGGAGACAATCTTAATAACAATAAATTTTGAAATATTTCTGGCTTTGGAGACAATCTTAATAACAATAAATTTTGAAATATTTTGAACTTCAAAATGTTAAGATAATTATTAGGTTTGAATTCATTTTAAATATAATTTCATTAAAGATCAAGCAAATAGGATTGGCAGGCATACAATGTTTCCCAGGGTATGGTGAAAACTCAAGTGTAAGAAATGGGAAAACACAATATCTTTAGAAGATGATTTCAAGATTTCACCATCATATTTATACAGTTAAATAAAGATCTGGTGCCCTATTCAGTTGAGTCTTGGAACAATATGTTATATTTATTTAATACTGTCAAATTCACACAGAGCCCAAAATGGGCAATCAGCGTATCCTTAAGGAATACTTATCCTTGTTCATGGACTATGCCTTTCCCCATCTTAAAACCCTGTTAAAAACAATTTTAAAATGGCTCCACTTTTTATCTTATTAATGAATTTTCTAGATGAATAACAACACATAACTTCTCATTAATAAATCTGTCATGACTCTTTTTTTTTTTAAAATCAAATTTAAATTTTAAGTTTTATTGAATTATATTTTATAATTTTTAACTTTTTAATTTAAGGAGTGGCAAGTAGTTAGTGGTATGTAGAATCTACTTAGTAATAGTTAGTTTTGCTTATAATTTTTGTTCTTTTGTTTGTTAGCTAATTCTATTTTTTTGTTAGGAGGTTTTATCTCAAACCCAAAAGCATTTTAGCTATCCAATAAGAAGCACAGACAATAGGGTGAAACCTCTTTGACTATGAGCCAAGGATTGAGGGGTATCCATTCTCCCAAAATCTTTTAAAACAAGACTTGATCCTTAATGAGTTCATTCACAACCATTATACTTCACCAATAGACCAAAGGGCCATTAATAGCTAGCTTTGTTTTCTCTAATTGATCTCCATGTATTTTGGTGTTCTTAGTTTCATACCTCATGAGACTAGTTTCTTTTGTCATTTGGCTACTACATTGTAATAGGATCTAGGGCCTCATTTAATCATGTTTGTAATTTTTTTTTTTTAAATACAAGTGGTTGAGCCACTATAAACTTTATATTGATTTTGAAAAGAGATATTACGTTGCAGGAGTCCATATTGTCAAAAAAGGTTTATAACAGAAGCCATTAACTCCATAGATTGTCAAAATATTAAAAAACAATAATTATAACTTAATCAAAAACATTTATAAATTTAATTTATTTTACAATAATTATTATTTTTTGATCGATAATAAGTTTTTATTTTATTGAAATATCTAAAACAAAGTTTACACTTCATGCAGTAAAAGCAAAACCCATACACCGAAAAATTGATTAACCAGTAGCATAACCACAAAAACCCATTCCACCAAAATGACAACTAAAAACCTACTTCCTTGCACCTATACCAGCACCAGAAAATTCTATAACTACTCTATGCCCATAATCTCCCTATATCAACTACCCTGCCCTTCCACCTTTTTTCAACAAAAAACCAAACCCTGAAAGATCAATTACATAATATTTTCATATGATTCTCCCAGCTACAGTGGGCCGATTTCATTCAACGGCTTAGCTCGCTTCCGCAGACATAAGCCTCTGAGTACACACATTTCCTCCTTCGCATACTCCTTGAGGTTTGCCAAAGTCATTTCCAACTTTGCCAACTCTAGGCAGATTTTTAAAGCCTTCCATCCTCACTAGCATCCTCTCTCTAGAGTTCCTTCGTGCGACCCTCCGGCCATCTTATGAACAAATGATTTAATTTCTCCATTTCCAGGCTACCTCCATCCCGACCCTCCTCAATCAAACCAATGCTTGGAATTGCTCGTTGCAGGATTGATTCCATGTTTCCCAAGAATTCTTTTGGCACCAGAGCTTTCATTACTCGCCTTACTTCATTTACAGGCTCCCCTACCTCCAACCCCCACGCCATTACCAATGAACATATATATGAATTCGTTCAGTATTGGTGCGTCATCTTCTCAAACCCATCACCAAGTATAATCCTTACCGCTTGCACCGCTTCTTTTTCCTTCACCTTGAATAGCCCGCACAATCTCTTTATGGAGGCTTTCCCTATGAATGGGTCTAGTTTCTTATGCGTAGACAATAAGAAACCTGCCTCCATCATTACATCACCTCTCCAACGACTCCTTTGCACTTCACCTCTTTTTGTAGCCGCCCAACACACCCACCGCTTCCTTAAAAAGAACTTCGATTGTGATGAGATTATAATTCACCTCACTTTTCCAGCCTAAACCATTAAATGACGATGTACTTCGGCGCCTCCATCTCCTCCTATACTCGAAATTATTCTTGCTTTGAATTCTCATCTCACCTTGTGCCTTACGAAAGTCTGCCATCGTACTCCTGTACACCCTCCGCCAGATCTTCCTCATTTATTGCTCTTAAATCTTCAAACATTACAACATCTATATCTATCAGAGATAAATCCCATTTCGAAAGAGTGTCAGCCTCCATATTTCCCATTCGTCGTACATGGCTCACCTTGTAAGCTTCAAAACGTGTTAATTCCTCCTCTATCCTTTTTATCATCCCTTGCAAATGCCATGCATTAATATTACCTTTGCTTATTGCTTGAATTGTTAGGAGCGAATCACCTTCTAGATGCACCTTAGAAACCCCTACTAACCTTGCTAGCTTGATTTCCATTAAGACAGATGTCGTTTCCTCCACATTATTCGTACCATCTTGCAACCTCATTGCTCCAAAGGCTATAACATTTCCATTCCAATCTCTGACTATACATCCAGCCCCCGACGGGCCCAGATTTCCTTTTGCTGCTCCATCAAAATTTACTTTCCACCACCCTACTTCTGGTTTCTCCCATTTTACTTCATCAACTTTTACCCGTGTTGGATCAACCCAACCAAGCCCCTTAATGGGCTATTTTACAATAATTATTAACTTAATATGCCTTGGGAAAACCTCATTTCAATGTTTCCACCTCCACAAATGAATATGGTGATGATGATATAAATTGTGTGCTCTTATGGGAGTAGAGGAAAATAAATAAAAATGACTGATAAATAACATAACTATAACTTACCAGTTAGATTTTAAATTCTTGTTGGATTGAAGTCACCTTTCTCATCACACACGAGGAGAAATAGGAAAACTCTTGGAGTTCCTGCAAGTATTATTGCTCATAATAATAATAAAATACAATAAACATGAAACATATTACAATGCATAAACATGAATTTTATGATGTGTTGCAAACTATAATAATTGACTAAAATCTAGTTGTAGATCTTCTGCTTATTTTTCTCTTGAAATTGTATTAATTACCTTTTAGGATGTTAGAGTGATATTCAAATTGCTTAGGTGTTCAAATGGAGGGAACAACTTATATTTATATGAGTTTAACCATATTTCAAATTAACTGTTAAGACAAGCCAACAATTAAATTCAAATTCTTAAACATATTGAGGTCAACAACAATATTTGGAGTGTAGGGCCTTATTAGGTGGGGCAGGGGCATTGATCAACCTAGTACAACCTTTTTTAGCTCTTCAAAAGTTCGTTAAATAAATATTTAGTTCAATTTCTTGAACTTAACTCAATTTCTAGAAAAAATGACAGTTAAACAAATAAATTATAAGCATAATTAGGTACATTCACATAAGAGGATATTGAATCTAGTGTAAAATTTTCAAGGGTGATAATTTACGACACTACATCTAGCCCCCAATTTAGTGGGGGTATGAACTTATGCTCATACTCACACTAAAGTATGAAGAAACCAAAGAGTCATTTTTTTGAAACAATGTGATAGCCCCAAAGCTAAGGATCTTACCGAGAAACAATGTCAAGGAAAATAAAACACATAGACATATAAGACATGGTACAAAAAATCATGTAGTAACACAAAACAAACACAAAGCGAACATAATGCAAAACACAAATTGAGCATAAAGCATACACAAATTAAACACAAAGCTTACATGAAACATACAAGATAAACAAAAATATGAATGGTATGGTTGATGCAAAATAAACAGGTTCAATACCAATTGTTGAGAAATTCAATCTCTATCCAAATATGAATTCAATGGATGATATTCAAGGCTTGGACTACAACAATATGAAAATTTGAACAGGATCAATGATCAGTGGAGCTTCACACTATGCTAGCCAAGCGAGATCAAGTTGTGATGCGGGCAAAGAGTACCACAACAAAATGTGACATCTTGTAGAGCTAAACTGATGAACTCAACAAGCGAGTAGAGGTAGTGAGGATAACTATTGATCCCCAGGTGTAGCAACTCCAAGACGAGCTGCAACGAGCCTGTGAGTGGGAGGATTCACTATAGGAGTAGATGGAAAAGCTACAAGAGGATGTAGTCAAGCTTAGAGGAGAGGTTTGAGGACTGTGGGCATAGAGAATGTATGTGTTATGGTCACATCAGTCACATTCATTCACATCCATCCAACATCCTCCTTTTCCACCATTGCAAGCGCTAGATGGCTTAGGTAGCCATGCACCCAAGGGCTAGAGACCCATTTTTGTATGCCAATTTTTATAGATCATATAATTTTTTATGTACAACATTATTTTGTTGTATATCCACATACATATATAGTCACCATATTTTAACATAGTGGTGTGGTATATATACATGACATTTGTGAAGGCTAATATCTTTTTGTAGGTCTCCAAGACATTCAAGCATTCAAGTAATCAAGATTCAAATCCTTGAGGAGAAGTGTATGACTTCAGTCCCTTAAGAAATCCATTGAAGGGTTGTTAGTTGCAACATTGTGTTCATTCATTATTCCTTCCTTTCAAGCATCATTTCTATCATTGAAATTTCCATTATGAAGGTGGGAACACTTACACAGGGTTTGAATGAGGTAATCCCCTAAATGACACATCTTCCCTCTTTGTGAATGTGCAAGTTACAGGTCTGGAGAGGATTGAAAAGATCTTGAAGGAAAATTCTACATTGTTGTATTTTTTGTCATCAACCTTGTCAAGCCACAAATACTCACCTACAAAATTTATTAACGACATTGTGAAAGGTCTACAACTGAGAATCAAGAGCTTAGATCCAACATCAAAGGAATATAAAAATAGTTTTAGGACACCCTACCAAAGACCCAGTCACTCAGGGGCAAGCAAGTTCCTCTGTACATGCTGATCCAACTTTTGGTGGTAGGTAGACATAAGTTTGTACTTTCCAAGTTCATCTACAAATTACTGTTCTCATCTATTTATTTCCCAAAAAATGCATTTACATATTAGGTCATATATTCTAATTAAGTCAATTATTTCAAATCATTTCCAACACATTCCTAAGAATCAAAAGGATCTGATCCAAGTATAATTGATTCACCTCTTTGGTTGAAAGTCAATCTATGCACCTTGTTGATTTGCATCCTAATGAAATCCTAGAAATGTTGGAACATTGACCTTAGGTTTGGAAATTAAACTTAAGGTCACCCACATTTTTATGTTTCTATTTCAATTTTTAGTTGATATAAGTTTAAATGTAATTTTGTAGTTGTTGTAGTGGTTGTTGGTGTCCTCTAATGGTTCAATAACTAAGCCCTTAAAGTTGTAACTTAGAGATTAGATATCTACACTAAGTAGTTATCTTGCTCATCATGAAGGTTCATTTCATTGTCAACCCAAGGACAAGAACTTGAAATGGGTTAGCACTGTCTATGCACTAGGATTCAATTGTAGTCATCCTTATCCTATAACTAGAAAGGAAACAGTACTAAAAATTAAATGCTTGAAAGGAATTAGCATAAGTAATGAGCATGAATCAACAACTAAACTTAACTGAAATGAATGAAAAAAACATAAATCTTAGCAAACGGGCAGGAAGTTACTTTGTCTGCCTTGGCTGTAGAAATAGACATAGAACACAGTTCCAATGGCTGCAGGTATAGACAACTACTAAGACTGTAACTAATTACTGAACAAAAAGTAACTACTGAACCGAATCGATGGAATTCTCACCAAGTGGGCCCCCTTGAATGAGTTTTCCTTAAACTAACTTAGATGCAACAAATCAAAGTATCATTTCATTCATTGAAAACATAATTACATCATATCAACATGATTGTATTCCTTGAAACGGAAAATGAAAGTACAATATCAGAACATCTAACCTTGTGAAGAGGGATATCTAATCATTATTTATAGAAGGAAAGCTTCTAACTAACCCTAACTAACTAGTATCAACCCAAATGTTCAGTGATGCCATTTGGTTTGAGCATGAAAAAGAGGAAGGAGGTTAGAAAGTGGTAAATTTATTTAGTCAACCGCCTTTAAATTTTACGAGATCCAAATACAACATGCTCGAAATCTACTCAATCTTCAATAAAGCATGGATCATTTAGTGTAATGCTAAAACTTCATATGAGCCGGAAGTTTCTCCATTAATCCCTTAATGACCATTACTCCTGTTACATCCCCCTAAATTCTAATATGTTACATAATGGAATTATGATGCTAGTATTGTTGCTTATAATCATTTTCATGAGCTGCAGCTAATGGATTGAAGGGAATGTTTTATTTTTGCAAATTGCAATGAATGTAGCTGGATTATTTAACCAGGAATATCTCGCTGGATAAATGATGCGATGATGATATATGCAAAATGAATTAATGCTGTGGGAATGGTCTAACTTCATTTCTGTCAAGTGGTTGCGATCTATACCTATTGAAGCGAAAAGGGATTCATCATAAGGGAAAGTGGGTTATCCGAAGCAGAAGGTCGTGTTTCAGTAGGGCAATATTTGAGCAAAGGATTTTTCCTGAATTATCAAGTTCGTGAATTTCAATCAGGCACGTCAAAACCTTGCTTGAATATTTCTTTGAATCTCGTCAAAATTAATCAAGCTTGTTTATACTTAATGGCTTCGGAACATGGGTATAAAAGTTATATACTGGGTGGACAAGGTAAATAGGTTAATTGTCACCTCATCCATTTATGGTGGGTATCTTTCTCCATCTCTTGTAGAAAATAGGGACCTTTTGTTGTGTTTTGAACTCCTTATTGCTATGTATCCAAGTTAATATATGTCCAACGTCCTGCATTCCTTTACCTAATATTTTGATGCCGATTGACTTAATCATTGGAACTTTCTCTGTCAACTCAACCTTAGGGTGTTGTCTTGGAATAGCTAATCTCTGGCAATATTCTTTCGGATGGTGAAGCCATACCTCCTATTTGTATCTTCAAGCCACAAAAACAATTATAATTTGTAATTCTCTGTAGTAACTGGAACTCTTTTAAATTCCAAACCTTGTTGTAGAAGTATTTTGGATTGGTAATTTTCTCCCTAATCTTGAACTTATCGACAAGTGCTCTTTTCCCAATCTGTTAGCCTTGTACTGCAATATAGGCCACCTGAATCTATGTGAAATCAAGTCTTATTGGATATCTTGAATATTAAACCACCCTGCCTTATTTCAAATCCCTACCACTCTTGAGAGTTTGATCTGTATACCTTACCCATACCCTGATCTTTGTACTGACATTGAAATCATATGTGTTTACTTAAACTAATCAGTATTCCTTCTCTCACTCTCTCTATTAAGACATCAGTTGATCTACTTTAATGAAAAGATCCAATTCAACAAAAACAATAAACCGCAAGGTTAAGAATCTAGGAGTATTTTGCTACGTCAATGATAATACATGAAATAAGAAACCTAACCTGGAAGCAGTCATGTTGAGCAAGGGTGTATGTTGATAGCACAGTAGTGCTTGAGATGTTGGCACAATAGTGCCAGAGACATCGTCATAGTAGTGCTAGAGAGACCGGCACAGTGGTGCCAGATGCAATTAGAAAATCCTTGGACAAGGTGGATGCCAGTTAGGCAAAAGTCAGTTCTCATGTATCATATATACTCTGGTCAGAATGATCTTTCTAGTTAGGAGGAACCTACAAAGGAGGGATCAAACAACAGTATAGGTGTATGAACACCAGGCTCAGAGACATGATGACAATTGATCCTTGTTGATTTCCCTCGAGAAGGGTTAGATTTCTTCAGTTGAAGAACACGGGAAGACCAGAAGGTCTTGGTTGGGCGGTAAAGCCCCTGAGATAATTCTTTTTCCCTAAATGATAAAATAGCTAAAGGATTTTTGTTTGAAGATGATGTCAATTAACAAACTCTTTCATACTCCTTTCCAAGTATTGCTTGTCAATCTTTAAATTTATTTACTTTTATGAAAATGTATTTCCAAGAGAATGTACTTTGATGAAATAGCAAATATAGTTAGCCAGTTATTTCCTTTCTATTAAAATGGTGTTTTCTTGAAGGTAGTTTGATTTAATTAAATAATTTTGTGCCCTAAGAGAAAACACTAGTTTGACAGTTTATCTATTATGAATTATCGAAATGGTTAAAAGTTCTCTTTCAGCTGACATCGTTTAAAGTTAGAAGTTAGTTACATCTTATAAATAGAGGGAAAACCCTAGTTTTAAAATAAGTTAGTTGCTACCAGCTGAAAGTTAGTTAATTATTTTCTTTTTAAAAAACTATAGATTAGATAGGTTGTTATACATCTTGACTTCTTTAGCAATCGACCAGCTGGCATGAACTTCTTCCACCTTGCAAGCTTCATTTATATCTTCATATTAATGTGAACCTGCATAATGATATTAGCATGCACAAAAAAATTGTATATGCATAATCACCTTAGAATAACATTCATTCAATCACATGTAAAATTAATATAGATATATCACATAGCAGGTTAATCATCAAAGTTACAGGGATAAGTGCATGCCCAAAGTTCATAAATTTAGCGAAATAACATAGAGAGTGTCATTAACGAGGTGCTAAATTCCCATAGTAATAACAACAAATATATGATAAACCCTATCAAAATTGAGTCATTATTGGGACTCATCATCTCCCCCAACCTAATGATCTACTAGTCCTCTAGCATAGGGAACTCAATTCCTTTGCCTAACCAAAGCCTTGAAATCACCAATTGTTGTCTACCCTTGATCAGTCTTTGCAGTATCTAAATTTGGATCCCAAAAGAATCCCTGCTTGCTTTCCAGTCTGTCCCACCTTGGCCTCTCTGTATCTACATCGTACTAGTAGGTTATGTAGTCTAGTACTGGCCACAACATAATAGGTCGCTAAAATATCAATGGGAGCTAATAGTGTTGTTTCATCCTCCCAAGATGTATATACCTGATGCTTCATTTGCAAGTTGCATAATAATTTTGCAGGGAATGGGGTTCAACCTGTTTTAAATGATCTAGAAAATCATTCCATCTCTATGATATATATCCCAATATTGTCTTTCCTGTAGTGACAACTACCTGCTCATGTTCTAGGTATGCTTCCTCCCTAGAAGGAATGATCCTCTTTTTGTACTCTGGATTATAAAGAAGTTTGTGCCATGTGTAGTAGATATCTGTAGGATTGCTCGATTCAACCTTAGAGATAAGGGGGTATGGAGTTCTCTTTCTTTGTATATTTTGAATTGTTTCCCCCAACTGATTTCATTTTGAATCCATGAAATTAATGACCTCAAGTGAATATCCCCAATGTATAACAATGGATTCCATTCATGGTCATTGGGAATGGCATACTTATGCAAATACAATCCACATAGCAGATTTTTAACTTCAGGAGGGGAGGATTGGTAAGCTTAGAAAAATTCTTGTGGGGTTTCAATGGAATGGATTAGACCCAAAATGACCCTTGACAACTTAAAAGAAAGATGACACTCATTTAAATGCAATGCATATACCCTTGGAGGAGTTCTACATGCCATAATTTGTGGTACGAAAGCCATCACATTGTCTACCTTATCCTTTAATACAGTAATCTCTGCATTATTCTCCTCAATTTCTTCATTTTTCTTATTGATTTCTTCATGCAGCTTGCGTTTTTCTTTATTCCACTCTTCCTCTTTCTTCTGCATTTCTTTCCATAAATCTAGGGCCACTGATGCCCATGAAAAAGGAGGTTTTTTCTTTCCTACTAGGATCTTTCCTTGCACCAGTTCTTGATGTTCAACTTGCTCTATTTGCACCAATTTTTGATGTTCAACTTGCTATGTTTGCACTAGTTCCTGGTTTTCAACTTGCTCTACAACATCAACAAGTTCTGCCAATCCTATATTTGCCTACTCCTCAGGAGCTTCTGCCTCCTTTCTAGGTTTCCCTCTAAGTCTATGGCTCCTTTTTGGAGGAAAACCAGTAGTAGACTCAGTTAGTTTTGATTTCTTTGGAGGGCTTTTATTTTTCCCAATGGCTGTAGGATGCTCTGTTTCTTCAATTTTCCACTTCCTAAGGCTAGGGTTTACCTTTTCTGGTTTTTGCTTCTTATCCTTCC